>CM029372.1:23849184-23961684 GCA_017165825.1 Hepsetus odoe | reverse complement strand
ATAACACTCCTCCCAGCTGCAAAAAACAACTTTTAAAGCTAAAACCTGCCCGCCGTGCTGCTGGGTGGAAGCCCTGGCTAGCTGCTCGGCTAACGCAGTTTTAGCTTTAACGCTCCGTTGTCATGGCACTCGGCTAGCGCCGTTAGCCGACTTGGCTGTTATTTTGAACATTTCAGCCTTTAAATCTCCACTTTCAAACTCTCTTCCGGCGGCGTCCCCTCCCTAGCGTGTCCCCCCGGCACTTTAAGCAGTTGTCATGTCGTGCTTTGTAAGATTAGGCCTCCAGAAGTGGACTAGCCCCTCTGCTAACCACAGTGTCAACACGGGCGCCTGCACTTCAGGGACCACTTCTCATCACTTTCACCAGCGGGGAAAGTTCAGGGGAAGGGCTGCTCGATTCAAGCGGAAATTCATAACCGCGGTTATTTTGGTCGATACTCAGATCCCTGACTTTGGAAACTTTCCATAAACTTGTCTATTTAACAGAAATAAATAAATATTCCTAAATACATGAGAAATGTTCAAAAAAGTATAAAAAATAAAATATTAAAATTATGTAATAACAATATAAATAAATTAAAACACGTATATAATGCATTATTATTATTATTGTATGTTGTATATTTGTATATTCTGTGTTATATTTATAATATTGTATATTTTGTATATAAAATATTATTTTTATCAAAACATTTGAATACATTTCTTCAAAATAAATTACAATAAAAAAAAAATCAGGCTTTTATAAAAACTCATATCTCTTCAGCGTTTATCTCTTCAGAGGTTTTTTAGAAACACCAGGGTGGTAAACACCCTCTCAGACTCTGATGAACAGAGATTTCTTTACCAGACTGGAGAAGCACGGGTAGATCTTCTCCACCGCTCCTGCGAGTCCTTCCAGCTTCATTTGTTTTCTTCACTAATTGTTATTTTATTTTATTTTTGCAGTCAGAAGATATCAATACTGTGATTAGAATTCGAGACATTGAGCAGCCCTAGTTTAGGTCACTTCTGGAGGACAAAAGAAGTGCTCAGATCCATCCCTAGCACCTCCCTCCTCCTTGGTTCCTCCACAGACCTGCTTCATGTCAGTGTGGTGGGACAGCCCTCACTTTTTACAGCTTTCAGATATTTACAGCTTCATAACCCTCCACAGAACATCCAGCTCCAGACACACTAGAGCTAGGCCTGTTCAGTTAATCATAGTTTAATTTCGATAACCATTTTGACATCTAGAGATTATAAATGTAAAGATTAACGATTAGTGGAGGAAACTGCTGAGGCTGAGCAGGACCCATTAAAGTGGTGGAGGTAGGGCTGGGCCATATGACCATATTTCTTCTTCTTCTTCTTCTTCTTCTTCTTTCAGCTGCTCCCATTTAGGGGTTGCCACAGCAGATCATCCGTTTCCATTTCTTCCGGTCCTTTGCATCTTCCTCCTTCCAACAGACCGCCTGCATGTCTTCTTTCACCACGTCCATAAACCTCCTCTTTGGTCTTCCTCTTCTCTTCTTTCCTGGCAGCTCCATCTTCAACATCCTCCTCCCAATATAATCCTTGTCTCTCCTCTGGACATGTCCAAACCAACGCAACCTTTCCTCTCGAACTTTGTCTCCAAGACGTCTAACCTGAGCTGTCCCTCTAATATACTCATTTCTAATCCTGTCCATCCTCGTCACACCCAACGAACATCTCAGCATCTTTAACTCTGACACCTCCAGCTCCGCCTCCTGTCTTTTCATCAGTGCCACCCTCTCCAACCCATACAACATAGCTGGTCTCACTATTGTCCTGTAAACCTTGCCTTTTACTCTCGCTGGTACCCGTCTGTCACAAATCACTCCAGCCACTCTTCTCCACCCATTCCAACCTGCCTGCACTCTCTTCTTCACCTCTCTTCCACAATCGCCGTTACTCTGAACTGTTGATCCCAAGTATTTAAACTCCACATGTCACCTCCACTCCCTGCATCCTAACCACTCCGCTTTCCTCCCTTTCAGTCACACTCATGTGTTCTGTTTTTGCCCTACTCACTTTCATTCCTCTCCTCTCTAGAGCATATCTCCATCTCTCCAGGTTCTCCTCAAGCTGCTCCCTACACTCACTGCAGATCACAATATCTTCAGCAAACATCATCTTCCACGGAGACTCCTGTCTAACCTCGTCCGTCAGCCTGTCCATTACTATTGCAAACAAGAATGGGCTCAGCGCTGATCCTTGATGTAATCCAACCTCTACCTTATTTATTCCAACCACTGACCATATTTCCCTTTATCATCTTAAGCTACACCACAGTTTTTTTACAGAGTATATTTTGGCATCATCAGTAATACTCGCCAACTTCATGTTTCATTCCAGAGAGAGCAGAATAAGCCCAGTTTCACTGAAATTGGTGCAGTGCAGTGTGTAAAATGTTGATTTTATTAATATTTTTGTGGTACTACTATTTTTTCTTCTTAACACAAACTCATCAGCCCTCAGGAAGAAATGAATGTCATGACACTGTGTTTTGTAAGGATTTCTGAAGTACTGAGATATTTCTGACATATCGCCCAGACATAGCTGGACACAATCTATCTGCGGTTCATCAGCCTGTTAAAGAAATATCTGTTCAGTGCAGAGAATTCCTATTGTTTTTTCTGAAGAAGCTGATTTTGAATCATTTTAATATCATCCATTTAAATGTTAGAACTGTGTCCTTTTAAATGGGGCAGTGATGGCCAAATGGTTAGGGAGTCGGCCCGGGATCGGAAGGTTTGTGTTTGAATCCCGGACCAGTAGGTTGCCCTGAGGAGCTCTTGAGTGAGGTACCGTCCCCATCACTGCTCCCTGGGCACTGGATATGGCTGCCCCCTGCTGCACATGTGTGTATGAGTGAAACGCAGAGGTTGATTTTCGTTGTGTTGTGGTGCGCTGCGTTTCACAATGATGAGAGTTGTCACTTTCACTTTCAAAGGAGAAGAGGAAGAGGAGAGAAGAAAGTGAGGGTATGAACGTTGGCAGCATGACTAGTAAAGGTAGAGAATTAGCTGATTTGAGGGAGAGAAGGAAGGATGATATAAGGCCAGGTGTATTGGCTTTAATTGTGTTACCATGGTTTGGGTGGAAGGAGGAATGGAGAAGGTGTTATCCTGGTGTCCTGAAGGAAGAGTATGTGGAGAGTGTTTTGGAGGTGAAGAGGGTGTCAGGGAGGGTGATGGGTTTGAAGCAGGAAGTTAAAAGTGTGATAACGAATGTTGTTAGTGCTTATGCTCCACAAGTTTGGCACCAGCGGGTGTGAAAGGAAAGGTTTTGCAGGACGGTAGTGAAGCCAGCTATGCTATACGGGTTGGCGTTGACGAAAAGACAGGCAGCAGAGCTGGAAGTGTCAGAGTTAAAGATGCCAGATTATATTGGGAGAAGATGTTGAGCTGGAAAAGAAGAGGAAAAGAAGAAGCACAAAGAGGAGGTTTATGGTCGTGGTGAGAGAGCACATACAGGTGGATGGTGTGAAGGAGGAAGATGCAGAGGACGGGAAGAAATGGAGACGGTTGATCTGCTGTGGCGACTCCTAACGAGAGCCGAAAGAAGAAGAAGAAGAAGAGCCTTGAGCAAGATATCGTCCCCATTACTGCTCCCCGGGGCGCTGCTGCAGTGTGTGTGTGGGGGGGGTTGAAAGCAGAGGGTTCATTTTATTGTGGTTCACTGAGTGCTGTGCAGTGTGCTATGGAAATTAGTCACAGAAAATTTGAATTTTTTGAAAAGTTCCAGAAAATGGTTTACATGTAAATGATACCAGTTATACCACAAAAATATGAATATAATTTTTTAACAGCTTCTCGCACACTGCACTAAATCCAGGACTTCTTGTTCTCTTTGTAACGAAACACACAGCCGTTCAGTTTGATTTCATTTCTGGCGATATTGCGATACGTTGAGGCACAGAAAAGAATATTCAAATGTAATTTATCACAATAATGATAGAAATATTGCCCTGGATGTTTATTATCAAAGGAACCTTTCTGTTTTTCTTAACACATTAGTCTTTACAACAGCTGTATTTTAAATAAAATGGTAGCTTATACCTGAGCGCTCGGTGCTCCAGCAGGCTGCAAAATCTGACATTTTCCTTTATCAGTAGTGGCTGGTCATTGAGAAACGAGTTGAGTAACTTCTCTGCAGTCCCTTTAGCCTTTGGGTTGGGTTTCTGGAAAGCATCAACGAGAGTCTGCTGTCTGGTGATGTCTTCTTGTTTGTTGGCTAGCAGTCTAGTATGCTCCAGTACCTTCTGCCAGTTCTTCAGAGGGTTCCTCTGTAATGCTGGCAGCCTTGTGGGTGTAGCATTTGTTGAAGGTGTCCTGTAAGGCAGAGAGGGCCCAATGATCTGTCCTGAATGTCATGAATCCTGAACTTTTATAGATATCATCCAGAGGAGCACGCAAATGTCTTTTTCAGCCATACTGGACGTCAAGATCGTCTTTCAGTCCCCAAACACAAGAGTCTATAATGTCCATGTGTGAACAGAGGAGAACTCTAACCAGGTTTGTCCATATTTGCTGTGACCACCGCTATTCATCAACACAGCCTGAACTCTCCTAGACAAGCTTTCTTTCTTCAGGCGTCATCTGCTTTTTATTTCATTCTCTGTCAAGATGGTCCCACATGGCCTCTGCCTCTGAAAGCAGTCAGGTACAGGAACTGGACTGAAAATGAGCCAAAAACTTTGTCCTTCAGGAAGAACTGGAAATTTATTCCACAATAAAACATTAAAAATACAAGAAGGTCTGGCTCTTTGGAAGCAAGACTTTTGCTTACTGCAGAGATCAGTGTCTTGGTCATGGCAAAATCACCAGACCGATCAAAGGAACAATAAGAACAAGTTATGAACATGACCTGCCTCTTGCCTCCCAACCCAGGTGCCACCCCTCACCTGAATCACACGCACTATTCCCAGCACGTGAGGCTGAGAAGCTTGGGGCTACATGTGGGAAAGTGCGACTCTGGACCTCGCTCGTACCCGATTCGTTGCTCGTTTATGTGGAAACGGCTACGCTGTGAACCAGAAGGTTACTTTCTTTCACCAGCTAACGAATTTCAATTTGGTGTTTTCTGCTGCACTCGAGTGTCCTTCAATTTAACACCAAAATGTCACAAGTTGAGTGATCTTTTTCCTTCTAAGAGGCAAATGTTTCAGCAAAAAGGTGCTTCTTTTTTTCTCTGCTGCCGTTGGCCTCCATAATGTACAGTAATGTAAAACTGTGCAAATGCCAAAGCGTAGCCTTGTAGTCAATGATTTGCTGAATGAATAGATGAAAGCCAGCCATTAAATGTCGGGATTTTCTTTATCCGCTGAATGGTAATGATACTTGAGGTTTTTAACCAGCTGCAAGTGAGTAAATGGGAGAGAAATCAAATGCAGATGCGTTTTTTTTCCCTCCACTTATCTATTGCCTGGTGTGAGGAGCTGGACGATTAAGCAGTTTTGTTGGTATATATTATGAAATGCGCATTCATTTGAGCTTCTACAACCTGAATGAACAGTGAACCATCCGAGTCCACATTTCACCTGCGTTCAGAAAAGACCAACGAACTTTTTAGATACTTGGCTTTCTGTCCTCCTCTGCCTTTAGGAGATGATTTTCCGTTGAAATGTGAGAGATGCGAGTCGAAGGAATTTCGCGAGCCTGTGTGAAGTGAGAGAGAAACATGTTCTCCATCTTTGGCCTTTACTGCTCGGACTGTAATATCAGGCTTGTGTGATATTGATTTTGTTTTGTTATGAGAAGCGTCGAGTGAGCTTTCCTCTGTATTATTTGTATTGAAGCAGGTTTTTTCTCTTCTTGAGAGGTTGGGGTGGGAGAGTGTGTGTGTGTGTGTGTGTGTGTGTGTGTGTGTGTGTGTGTGTGTGTGTGTGTGTGTGCGAGATGGTGGGGGGGGTCAGATTTCAGTTCCAGCATGAAGAAGTGCATTCATCTGTATCTCGTTTGAATTGCCAGCTTGCATAATTCCGTTGTTTACATACTGCAGAGCTTTTCAGGATGATTGTGCAAGTGAGGCCAAGCTGCCAGAAAGCGCAAGTCATGTGTAGCACATAAACTTTACTTCTCTGAGTCTCTGAGCTCTTACGGAGCATGCCTGGTGGAAGAGCCTGTGAAATGCCCTGTTTTCCAGGCTCATAATGATCTGTTTCTGGCCTGTACTTGCCCTTGGGTGGTCCTATCAAAATTAGTGAAGGAAATGTACAAAAAGTCTGAGTAGTCTTGATTAAGTAAGTACGAAATCCTTTCTGAGAAACGGGAATGACTGGAAAAATATCCTTATCGTTTGAAATGTATTGCATGTATTGGCAAAGCTGGTGTGTGAGCTGATCTCTGATCAGACTGCTGGAAAAATATCCTTATCGTTTGAAATGTATTGCATGTATTGGCAAAGCTGGTGTGTGAGCTGATCTCTGATCAGACTGCTGTGTTATTTATGATTACTGTGCTGACAACAACAGATCCCAGATCAGCTCTCTTACTATGTGAACCTGAAGCGTTTCGCTGAAGTAACCTCTCCAGAATGTAAATCTTAGAAAATTGAGAATGCAGTACTGGACGAAAATATTTACTTGCCATGTTCTTTGCACCTCTATTTTAATCTGAAGTGTGAATAGCACGACAGGTCTTAATGAAGGTGCCAAAAAGGGTTCCGTTGTCACAGGAGAACCCCTTTTGGTTGCCTAAAGAACCTTGCAATGAACCTCTTTTTGTAAACGAGATGTGCAAGTGGGACTTCCATATATGTGTCTTCTTTTTAGGGGTCGCCACTTTCCATAAATGTGTATACAGTTTTGTTTTTTTTCCTAGAAACGCATCGGGAACCATTTAGGAACCTTTTATTTTCACAAGTGTACTACGCTGCCTTTTTACTTCCTTCTCCTCTAACCTCCCTGAGACCCTGCTAAAGCTTGGACCTCAGACTTTAAACGACTTACGAGGCACGGGCCTCATCAGCCGATTAATAAACCGCACGTCTGTTTGTTTATTTGTTTCCTCGCCTTCTTTTTTTTTTCCTTCTTCTTCTCTCGCTCACTCACTATCTTCTCTCCTTCCACCCCCCCAGTGTGAGATATTTGCTGTACAGTGCGTTGCCAGAATCGTAGTTTGGAGCTGCAGCCTGCCAACCCGAAAGAGAGCGTAGAGCCAGAACGCCTCCTCCAAAAATCTCTCACTCCGGTCCGGATGAAGCAGAGAATGGCTGCCCCACCCTGCTCACAGGGGCTCCACATCTCATAGGTTACCTTCAAATATGCCCGCAAAGAAACCCTTCGTTTGGCTTTGATCCTGAGCAGTCACTGATGAATCCATTAAAGATGATTAGAATCAATTCTGGGTAATCAGACAGTAATCATTTTACATGATGAAGGACGTTTTTAATTCATCTCCTACTGGTTTCTCATAAGACATTCAGCCTGATGAGAACAGCTCACTGGTTAGTGTTTCATATAGTATGAGTGCTGATCTGGGATCTGTCGTGGTCAACACATCAATCATAAATCCGACAGGAGGCTGATCAGAGATCAGCACAGATGCCAGCTTTGCGAATTTGACTTTACAGGTATATTACAAATTTATAATAATGATTCTCTGCTTCCATCCTGGAAGTATTTGGGCCGGCGCTGCCAACGAAGGTCTACGGGAAGCCCGGACTGGAACGAGCTGTTAATTCTGAGGCCGTAATGCTTGAGAACAATGGTCGTTAAGGTTAATCCTCTTATGCTGTTGCTGAATAAACGACAGTGTGGCGAAGGCACCTGTTACCGACTTCCCAGTCCAAGATTCCCCGGCCGAGGGATCTAGATACCCTGATCATATTAATCAGGTCAGCCTTAATTCACCGAGCAGGGATTTACACTTCGATACAGATCAACTAAACCTAAAATCAAGCCAGTCCACCAGGAGAGAAACAGGCTGGACAGTCCACACTCAAGGCTTATGTTAACCAGCTCTGTTGAGAAATCTGGTTTTGTGAACAATCCTCCTGGTTCCAAAGTCCAGTTTACACTCGTCAGTCGAGGCTCAGGAGTTTTAGATTTGTTTTGGTTTTAACCTATCTGGAATGTGTTGTAGAAATCTCAGAAATAAACATTTAGGGGCAAAAAAAGTCCTGGGGTGACCGCTCCAGATGCCTGAAAATGAATATTTCAGTCAATATCGGGGTCACATTTTACACATCAGTTGTCTGATTGGTCGAGAGGAGTTCCACTCTGATAAAACGCGCAAGTAACAGGTTTTCAGCAGAAACGGAATCAATCCTGACTCGCTTCATAACTTTTACATTATCGTTTGGAAGCAAATCTGCAAGTTCTCAACCATTGGCTCCTCAGTAAGTGTAGTTCTGATGGCAGAAGCACCAACTTAACGTTAAACTGGGGTTCAGCAGCAGAACAGAACACAAATCAACAGACCAGCTGGACTGAGACGCTTTACAGATAAAACCACTTTCTCAGAAATCTGAGCCGAGCATCGATACACTTTCAGGGCTTTGAATGTAAAACAGAAAGCTCTGTTATTTTAGATGAAATGAGAAAAAATGAGATGAAAAACTGAGAGGTTATCATGAATAACTTTACAGCTGTGATGATCTACTTGCCACATATGAAGCCATTGAATAAAAACACACAGGGCGAGTTAAAAAAACGGACAATGGTTACAGACACAGCTTTCACTGCACTCTTTCACTCTCCGTCACTCTCTCAGGCAGCACAACGAGTGCAGCACAACCAGACTGGACACAATTTGGAAAGGATTTATGCAACTTACTGCAAAAATAATTGTCAGTGATAATCAGAGGGCAATGGATAATTTCACGTAAATGAGAATTTTAAATAACTGCAAAATAAATATTGTTTATGCAGTGAGAAGAAAAGTTAAATCATCATTTAATTAACGTGTAATAAACTGTAACGTCAGTTCATATTTCTAATAAAACCAGTCATTAAAGAATAAAAGCCTCAAGCTATTAATATGCAAAAAATATTCAAAAGAACTTTTAAAAAAATCTGAAACTGTGTCCCTTGTACAATGATTATTATTATGGATAATAACAAATGATGGTGACGATGACGAGGAATGAATAACTTAATAAAAATAATCAGATTATTTACTAATTATCTTTCAAAATAATTAACTAATTACTAATAAATATACAGTTTCTATTTCTTGCCACCTTCCTGGTCAATGAAACTAATTTTAAAAAGTCTTGAAATTTGGAGTGGATTGGTTTTTGGCATGGCGGGCAGCCAGGGTGCTCGGTTTAACCCTTGTCAGGAGCTGAAGACGGGACGGGGAAATGTCTCGACCCAGCTGGTTCATATTCCTTCGTATATGCATTGCCTTTGAGTGTGCGTACAGTGCCGACTCCTTTGACAGGATTTCCCCAGCGGCAGTTAAGTGCATGTTAATTGGTAAAGTGAAGAACTGAAGTAAGTGGCATTTTAAAACGGGGGTCTAAAATTGAACACGTCAATCCAAAAATCAATCTAACCATCATTCGCAGCCATCGTTCTAAAACTGCCATAAAGAGCTCACCACGCACGGCTTTAATCGCTCCCTCAATCACTCGGTAGCAGGTTTAATTTAAATACGGAGGAAATCTGAAGGTCTGCAGGCCTCTGCAGCTCGTCTTCAGCCTGCTTGTACTGCAGAAGATAACACCACTTGTCCCACTGCCATTGGCCAGAGACAAGGCCATGGGGTCTGGCTAGATAAAGGCCACTTTTATAGTCCGCAACAGCTGAACTGTACCGGGCTGTTGGGTTTCCACTTCAGGGCGTGTTCTCTCTGCTGTGGTGTCTCAGAGAAAAGTCTCTTCTCTCTGTCCGTTTCTCATGAGCCTGCTGTAACGTGTGCATAGCAGCCCCGCTTCTTGAAGCAGTGAGTGTGTGACTAAATGCAGGCCTCCTAAGAGTTGTAAATAATTATCCAAGCAGCTGAATTTTTTGTTTCATGACCTACAATTTAGCCTCATTGTTTTATTACTTGAATCAATTCCTTCATTTTCTGCAGCAAAAGCCCACCCGAGTGAGAGAATCACGAGAGATAACCAGGTTTATTTATTTATTTATTTTTTTGTACCTCCATGTTAGGTACCCAGAGATGACCCCAGGAATCTGCTCAGGGTGATGAATGATGATGCCATCTAAAGAAGCACAGTGTGTAACATTCACTTTATTTCTTTTGCATTGTCTGACCAGCTGTCAACAAAAACGAAACTAAATCCATTTCAAGTCAATTTATTTTTATGAATAACCACACATATGCAATTTTGGGATATTAATTCATTTGAAAAAAGTGTAGGTAATTTTACTTATTACATTGTCACCTCTGTAAGAGTCATGTCATAGTTATTAATATACACGTCCTGTAATTAATGTTATTTTTATGATTATTTGTTGAGAGAGAGTGAGAGAGGGCATACGAGGAAAATACGAGGGCATGTGTCCTTAATTAGAACGGCTTTTATTTACACATTTAGCGCAAACACATCTCTGCCTCTGAGTTTTTGCTTATATCTGCAAAATGACCGGTTGTTTTTTTTCATCTTCCCATTTTGTTGGCATTTAGAGTGACGCCTTGTGCTCAAAACGTTTAGCAAAGAATGGGATTTAAAGTTCTCCTATGAAAGTTCTCTTGTGTTGTCCCCTGAAAAATGAGCTCTGTGTGGTTAGTAAGACATTCCTTTAGGTCAGACTGGCAGCGCTCAGGACATCTGAGCTCATTCACTTAAATTAAACAACCTTAAATATCATCTGATACCATGTTAATGCTTTATATTTGGAACTAGCTGTCAGCCATGCATGTTCAGTGAATGTGATTCCCCAGTGATCTCTTCCAGTCTTGATGCACCATCTCTCTTGCACCTGACGACCAGGCAACAAATACACACACTGCAAAAGTTTTCAGGCTCTATCAAATTTTTCACATTCATTCAGATGCATTAATTGGAGAACTACACAGAACTCCAACAAATAAGCATGGTGCATTTATTATTTCACATGCATATTCAGACTCTTTCTTAGTGAAGTGAAAGTGACTGTCATTGTGAAACACAGCACAACAAAATTCAGCTTCTGCTTTTCGCACGTGTAGCAGAGTGCAGCAATTTCAAGTGCTCGGGGAGCAGTGATGGGGATGGTACCTTGCTCAAGGGTACTTTAGGGCAACCTACTGTTCTGGGATTCTAACCCACGACCTTCTTATCCTGGGGCCAACTCCCTTATCGCTAGGCAACCGCTGCCCCAGCGCATCTCTGGAGAGACCTGGTGGTGATTTTGTACCAGTGCTCCACATCCAGCTTTGCTGAGCTTGTGTTATTCTGCCCAGATGAACATATAACCCGAAAGTGAAAGTGACTGTGATTAATTGTGAAACGCAGCACAGCACAACACAACGAAACTCAACCTCTGCTTTTCACCCATACACACACACATGCAGCAGGGGGCAGCTATTGAAAATGCCCAGGAAGCAATGACGGTGATGGTACCTTGCTCAAGGGTACCTCAGGGCAACCTACTGGTGAGGGAATTGGACCCACAATCTTCTGATCCAGGGCCAACTCCATAACCACTAGGCCACTGCTGCCCCATCAGGCCATCGCTGCCTCATCAGGCCATTGCTACCTCATCAGGCCATTGCTACCTCATCCCCCCCAAAAAAGGTTTGCTAGAACTGTTAGATAATTCCCAAGAAGACTGATTGATTGATTCAGTTTAATTCTGGAAAATGTAGAAAATTCCAAAGCAAATGCATTCCTTCTGTATGCACTGTCTATATGTGTACTTTTTGTTTCGTTTCAGCTAATGGATAGCCAAATAGTGCTGGTGCTGAAGTTCTCCACGTGAGAGCTCATTATGTCAGAGAGGGAAGGTTCTCCCACACCACAAACAACTGCAAGAGAAAAGCAAAATAAAAATGTCACAACTTGCCACGGAGTTCAAACATGAAGCTGCTTTAGACGTTAGAAGTTACACTTAGTTTGCCTTAAACTGCTTTAAAATGGCCTGAAGAAGCTTCTGGTTTTTATCATTTCAAACAGTTGGAAGTTGTAGGGAAATCAGCTTGCTGGTGCAAAATTCTTTTTGTGCCTGTCAAACTCCCTTTTCTGTAGGATTCTGAGTATCTTAAATTAAAGGACTTGGAAGAGAGGTTTTACTGAGAAGTGTCTAAAGAGAAGGTTCTAGATAAAGGGGTTCCAACCACTCAGGGTTCAGCATTAGCAGGAAACTAATCACCTGATCATCTGGAATCATCAGCACCTGTTTCATCACTGCTTCATGTCAAGTTAGACGCTTTGTTCTGCTTGAAGGTTCAGACGTAGATCACTGTGTGGATTAACCAACACAAAACTATCAAACTGCTCAGGTACAGAGACTGGACTGAACATGAGAGACAACAACACTGTCCTTCAGGAAGATCTGGAGAACTACTCTGAAAATGAGACAACACTGTCCTTCAGGAAGATCTGGAGAACTCCTCTGAAAATGAGACAACACTGTCCTTCAGGAAGATCTGGAGAACTGCTCAGGTACAGAGACTGTACTGAAAATGAGAAACAAAAACTTCAGGAAGCTTGAAAAACTGTTCCTCAACAACACACAAAAAATATGAGAATGTCTCTTTGGAAGCAAAATATGAAGAAATGAGCGGTCGCCTCATCAAGTTGTTAGCACAGGGCTATTTTTGAGGCCAGACTTCAGCTTCATTTTGGTTCATTTATTTTTTTTTTTTTCCCAAGACCCTGTAAAAATGGACCTCAAGAAACTTCCTAAAATCTGAATATTACTGTTGAAACATAGTATAAATGCATAAACAGCATTGGACCATACGGCCATCATACCACTCAGGAAGGACCCACATTCTCTTTACTAAAGATGAACATGCTTTGCTATGAAAGATCCAGATCATGCTCAGAACAGAACTGGAGGATCATGTGAAGATGCTGGAAGAAACCAGTACAATATCCACAGTATAAAGAGTCCTAAGTCTCTGTAAAAAATAAATAACTAAATAAAAAGTAAAACTAGTTTATACTTGCACATGGAGTCAAAGCACACTTTAGGGGTGTCTGCTATGATGGCCAGAAATTGAGCTGTTTGGCCACAGTGACCACCCTGAGGCTGTGAGTTCAAAACAGGGGCAGCAGAGCTTTTTTGTTTAGTTTTGGAGAAATCAGGACTTTAGCTGCTACTTTTTCCTTTGACTTCTGTTTCCTGGGAATGTACAACGAGCAGGTCTGAGCACTTTGACGCTGCCAAAATAAGGGCGATGTTCTGTGGAAGAGGTCTGTATCTGGAGTTTGGTCTTTTAGTTTTCATTATTTGTATGAAAGGCTGTGTTGGAGAAGAAAACGTTTCTCTCCTGTTTTTGCTGAGCATCGCTAAAGTGGAGTTCATTCATGGGTTTATCGTCTGGTGTGAATGAATCTGCTGTTGATGGTGGCATTCGAGCTTCATGGACTTGGTTTTGTTCCTGGTTGTACTGAGTTATTAGTGAAGTAGCAGTGAGCAGCCACATCCGCCGCCCAGGGAGCAGTGTTGGGGACGGTGCCTTGCTCAAGGCTACCTCAGAGCAACCTACTGGTCTGGGATTCGAACCTGCAACCTTCTGATTCCAGAGCCAAGCCCCTAAATACCTTAAATTGGAAAGACGTGAGGTTTGTTGACCAATGTTTGAATATGAGATAAATATATGTTTAAATATTTAAATTAATTTGATACATTTTAATAAAAGGAAAGGAAATAAATAGCATTTTATTACAGAATCGAGCTGCAAGATATGCTGTAAAGACTGCTCATAATACTGCAATGCTATTAGTAATATTATTCTATTTATAGTAGTGCATGCTTGTGTCTGTGGCAATTCCTGCTCCTGTTTATGCTGTGATTAGAGATGATATCTTAGCTGTTTGGTTTATAGAGCTTGGTCTTTTAGCTCCATTAAATGCTTAGTGGACGATGTTGCTGTGATTGTATCTGATTAGAGATCATTTTTCCATCACACACATGGGCTGCTATTATGTTTCTGCAGAAAAGTACTGAAAGTTCAGTTCTCTTTCTCTCCGTGTGTGTTTTCGGTGTAGTCTGCACCTGTAGCTTTCCGGTATGTGTTTGCATGCGGGCTTCCTGGTGGAGAATCTGAGCCAAACCAGCCTGTCAGAAATAACCAAGAAGCAACAGCTCATGCGGTGCTTCAAAACGAAGACGCTTCTGGTTTTAACCGTTTGACTCACTCGGATGGGAACCGGATTGTTTTAATTTTCTGTGCATGTTTCACTCAGACTCAGTGGAACTGGTTAGACGAGTCAGTCGCTGCTATATTTGCCTGAAAATGAGCTGAAAACTACAAAAGAGGCGGTTCTGTAGAGTGCCGCGACCTTCAGAGGCATCAGAGGAGATTCCCCACGTCCCCTTGCTTATTCAGCCACACATTCATTTTAAGCTCCAACTTAAGCCAAGTTGAGACGTCAAACAGACATCCAGGAGTCTTATTTTTAAACTTTAAATGAAAAATTCAGTATTCATTATAGTTACTATTCTCGGAATCTCTTAGTATTATTGGATTTGCATGTTAGTTATTGAACACACCTAATTTAGTGAGAGCAGAACAGATAAATTGCTTTTTAATTTTTTTTGCAGCATAAACTGGTTTTGTAGGGTTTTTTGTTTTAGTTACCATGTCATGTAGCTCTGTTTTTTCAAACGAATCTGCGAATCACAACCCTCCACCCCGAAAACGAATCACCCGAGTCGGATTTTTGATTCACTGAAATGCTTGTAAAGAACCGCTGATGAGTAGACTCGATCAAACTGGCCATAATTTACCCCAAAATGAGACACTTTTGCACTTCTGTTACTTCTATTCTATTGCAAGTCCTTAGAAGAACATTTATAACATCCAACCATAGATGCCCTAGAGAGGTGGAGATAAGCTCTATATAGCAGAGGAATAAAAATGAGTAGGACAAAGACAGAATACATGAATGTGGATGAAAGGGAGGACAGTGGAGTGGTTAATATGCAGGAAGTGGTGGTGGTGAAGATGGAGGAGTGTTAATTCTTGGGATCAACAGTTCAGAGTTACAGCGAGTGTGGAAGAGAGGTGAAGAAGAGAGTGCAGGCAGGTTGGGATGGGTGGAGAGGAATGGCAGGAGTGATCTGCGACCGACGGGTACCAGCAAGAGGACGGTAGTGAGACCTATGCTACGCTATACGGGTTGGAGACGGTGGCAGAGCTGGAAGTGTCAGAGTTAAAGATGCTGAGATTTGCAGTGGGAGTGACGAGGATGGACAGGTTTAGGAGCCAGCGTAATAGAGGGACAGCTCAGGTTCCACGATTTGGAGACAAAGTTACAGAAGAGAGATTGGTTTGGACATGTCCAGAGGAGAGACGAGGATTATGTTGTGAGGAGGATGGAACTGCCAGGAAAGAGGAAAAGAGGAAGACCAAAGAGAAGGTTTATGGATGTGGTGAGCGAGGACATGCAGGTGGTCAGTGTGAAAAAGGAGGATGGAGAGGATGAAATACATTGGGTTATGATCATTGTACTGTAAAGCCATTGCCAAAGCCCAACCCTATAAGTGTGTGGGGGTAAATGGCTTCCTAGGTCCCACTGGAACAAAGTGAAAGTATGTCAGTACTGGGTGGTCTGGTCAGGCTAATATCCAGCATAGTGATTCATTTTGTAAACAGTCAAGTATTTATTTCTTTTCTGAATTTTTGTCAGCCCATAGCACTGAATAGTAGTGTGTTTCATTTGGAAGAGAATATACAGAGATCAGCTATATCATCAAAACCACCTTCCCAATATTGAGTAGGGCCACCTCATGCCACAAAAACATCTCTGACTCATCAAGGCATGGGCCCCGTGGTATCTGGCACCAAGACGTGAACAGCAGATCCTTAAAGTCCTGTCGGTTCAAGGTGGTGCTTCCATGAATAGGACCAGCTGAGAAGTTTACATGAGAGAAATTGAGGGTTGTGGAATGGTTTTTAAAGTAGCCTTTTTTTATCCAGCTCCTGACTCTGGTCCCTGAGCTTTAGTGACCTGTGAGTATTCGTGTTTTCCTGCTGTAACCCCCCTTTAAACCTAAAAATACATCAGTTGATTCGCTGAAAAGTTGGATCAGGTGTGTTGGGGCAGGGAAGACACTAAAACGTGCAGAACAGACACATATTGTTGATGACACATGACTTATTTATCTCAGACTAGTAGGTTGCTCTGAGGTACCCTTGAGCAAGGTACCATTCCCATCACTGTATCCTGGGCGCGGTGCATAGGATAAATGCTGCGGATTTTGGGGCAGCGGTGTCCTAGTGGTTAGGGAGTTAGTTAGGGAGATGGCACCAGGATCAGAAGGTAGTGGGTTTGAATGCAAGACCAGTAGGTTACCCTGAGGTATCCTTGAGCAAGGTACCATCCCCATCACTGCTCCCTGGCTGCTTTAAATAGCTGCCCCCTGCTGCACGGTGTGTGTGTGGGGGGGAAAGAGCAGAGATTGAATTTCGTTGTGGTTCACTGTGCGCTGTGCCGTGTTTCACAATGACAAAAATAGTCACGTTCACTTTTTCACTTTCACTTTCACTTGTATATATCAATATGATTGATATTGCATGTTTTAGCATGCCTCACAATTTCGCGAAGAGCATTGGTGTGATTGAGGCATTGTACATTTGTGTAACTGGCAGCCTTTTTGGTTGGTACATGGGGCAGTGGTGGCCTAGTGTTTATGGACAAAACCCATGATCAGAAGGTTGTGGGTTTCAGATCCAGACCAGTAGGTTCCCCTGAGGTACCCTTGAGCAAAGTTACGTCCCCATCACTGCCCCCCGGGTGCAGGATATGGCTGCCCAGTGTTTGTATACATGCGTTAAATGCTGAGAAGCATTTCGTTGGGATTTATGGTGTGCTGGGTTGCCTTCGCAATGGCAAATAGTCACGTTCACTTCACTTTCACTTTATACCAACAAACAGTCAGTACTTTTAAGCAAGTTGTACAGAGACGCTTCTCCCACAGAGTTAAATGGCCAAGTCACTTGCCTTCTAATTAAAAGATTGTTCATAGCATGTTGCATTTGCTCGGGGCCATTTTTTCAGCTTGAGCCATCGGTTCAAGTCGGAAAGCCCTGCATGAAAGTATGTAAGCTGGTAATTGTCTTGTACGGTTTATTTAATTTGCATTTTTATTTTATTTTTCAACTCATTGGTTTTCATTGCTTGTTTTATCATGTGGTACGTGTAAGAAAAGTAGGCTCCCGGGATACAGTGCTTTTTCTGGAACACAGGGCTGCTAGTGGACAGGACTGAAGAAGAGAAATGAAGGGGAAGAGAAATCTATAAGCAGGGGATGAGAGAGAGAGAAAGAGAAGCTCCCAGAGGGAAGCCCTGAGCCCACTTCTTAACACAGGTGACAAAATGAAGGGAAGATGTTCTGTGCCTTTCACTCCAGGTAGCGGTAGAATGAGCAAAATAGATTTCTTTTGAAAGCAGACCCAACTGCATCATTCAGAGTTGTTAACAACAAGTTAACAAAAAAAGGCAGGAATATTGGGCTAATAAAAATATTCATCTGTTTTCTTATTTCACATCCACATTTTCAAGCCCCTGGTGATGTTGATCATCACAAAAATGTCTTGAAAAACTAAGACTAAGATTCTTCTTCTTCTTCTTCTTCTTTCAGCTGCTCCTGTTTAGGGATCGCCACAGCGGATTATCTGTTCCCATTTCTTCTGATCTACTGCATCTTCTTTCACTCTGACCTCCTGCCTGTCCTCTCTCACCACATCCATAAACCTCCTCTTTGGTCTTCCTCTTTTCTTCTTGCCTGTCAGCTCCACCCTCAACATCCTCCTCCTAAAATAATCCTCGTCTCTCCTCTGAACATGTCCATACCGACGCAACCTTACTTCTCTCACTTTGTCCTCAAATCGTCCAACCTGATCTGTCCCTCTAATACACTTGTTCCTAATCCTGTCCACCCTCGTCACATTCAGCATAAATCTCAGCATCTTCAACTCTGAAACCTCCAGCTCTGCTGCCTGTCTTTTCATCAAAGCCACCGTCTCCAACCCATATAGCATAGCTGGTCTCACTACTGTCTTGTAGACCTCCCAGGTACCCGTCCATCACAGATCCCTCCTGCCATTCCTTCCCACCCATTCCGACATGCCTGCACTCTCTTCTTCACCTCTCTTCCACACTCGCCGTTAATCTGAACTGTTGATTCCAAGTATTTAACTCCTCCACCTTTGTCACCTCTACTCCCTCCATCCTCACCACTCCACTTTCCTCCCTTTCATTCACACTCATGTATTCTGTCTTTGACCTAGCCTCTTTCATTCCTCTCCTCTCTTGAGCATATCTCCACCTCTCCAGGGTCTCCTCAAGCTGCTCCCTGCTCTCGCTACAGATCTGGATAGTTTTATTACTTATTCTAATATTGTTTCTAATAACATCGCTGTTTTAGCTGCATGTAACTGCTGCCTCACCATGACTTTCTTTAACGCAAGTCCCCCAATGGGGTGCTTAGCTGTCGAGTTATAGACGAATGGTACCTATGCAAAGTGCTGCATCACTGCTGGCTGAACCTGGTTAAAGCACTGCATCATTCGCTGTGGTTTGTCATTCAAATAACCTTGCCAAATGTGAGCAGCCCGCTGCCATACCACACGTTTCCCAGGTAACAGCCTTCTAAATTTTTTGGCAAACACAAAAGCGTGGTAGTCTCAGGGCCTGTCTAGAAGAGGACACACACATACATACACACACACACACACACACACATGCACACCCTCCTCTACTGCTGACATTTTTCTCTCGTCTCAGATTCCAGAGAGCTGCTGGACCAGAGACAGAGAGATAGTGTAGAAGAAAGAGGGCGGGAAAGAGAGACTCAGTGGGTTACTGAAAGAGACTGGCATCAGTGGACAGAGGAAAGAAGAGAAAAGAAAGGAAAGAGAGCAATAGACAGGGGACGAAAGAAAGAGAGAGAGAGCGCAGCTCCCTGAGGGAAACCCTGAGCCCTGCCCAGTCCAGGAAGTTCTGTGAGTATAGAATACTTTTTTTTTTTTTTTTTTTTTTTTTTTTGCCCCATGCTTTATTTTCATTGGCCGATTTTTGTGTTTTGGGGGCGGGGCCTGCAGGGAAGCGGGGGCCATGGCAGCAACAGCAACATAAGTCAAGTGTGGCTATATTTCTTATGGAAATACCAGCTGCTAAACACATGAGCTAGTGGGCTACAGCAATAAACCACACACACACACACACAAACACACAATCACACTGCCCCAACTGAGATCACATGCTGTGTGTGTGTGTGTGTGTGTGTGTTAATGAATGACTGAATGAATGAACGAATGCATACATGCATTATGAGGTTTTTGCTGGCCTGTTCTCATGCTAGGCAGTGCAGAACTGTCCACAAATAGACTGGCTAAGCATGTTCATCATACTAGGGGTCTAATTTGGATTCCCCAGCATGAGTTCATCACTCTCATTAGAAATGTTTGCCCTGTAGTCGCTCCACTGGGTCTGCGTACGCTTCCTCTGTGCCCGGCCTCAATCTGTGTGCACTGGGCTGTTCACTCTTTCACTATGGCTGGTGTGGGAGAGCAGGAAAATGCATAATAATTGAAGTTGTGTGTGTGTGTGTGTGTGTGTGTATGTGTGTATGTGTGTGTGTATGTGTGAGAGATATCCGTTGTCTTGTGTGTGACTGTCTCAGAGCACCAGTTCTCACTCCAGATGAGGCCAACTAAATTAATCTTCTCATATGCATGAACACACACGCACACAGTGCCGAGCCTGGTCCGTTTTCTCCAAACAGCTCCACCACAATTGGAGCTCGTGGTAAAGCTGATATTAGGAAATGTTTTGCATAGCAACTGTTCGGGAAGGGAAATATTAATACTGATATGAATGTGTAAGTTGTTGATCTGGATTTTAGCACCGAACTGTAGGAAGGCAGAGATCTGCAGCGAAGTTTACTTTACGTTTAGCAGCTTCTCCTCATGTGGAATCCGCTCCGTTCACTTTTGGGCACATGGCTGAAAGGGAGGTAACCCACACCATCAGGAGGTCACGACAGTACGATTCTAGTTTAGAATAAAAGGGAAAAAAAGTAAGTGGCAGGATTACTCGTTTAATCATCACAATCATGAGAGTATGTGATTAATGTTATAATTCATTGTGGACGTCCGTCCGACCGTCCGTCCGTCCAAAAAAAATGTAATAAAATGCAAAATAGTTGTGACAGTAATAACAATAACTCAGATGTCTACTTAAAAATGATAAATGACGAAGAAAAGTAGAAATCTGAATTTTAATAATGACAATAATTAATAACAATAATAATCGTGATAATAATAATAATAATAATAACAACTATAATAATAATACTAATAATGGTAATAATAATGTAAATATGCAGAAATAACATTTATCACAGAAAGAACATTTTTTTAAAGAATGATTTAAATTATAAAAAATAATTTAGTCAGTTATGATATTGACACAAGATTTAAGGGATAAGGGATTCTGGACTTTAAAAAAAAAAAAAAAAAAAAAAAAATTTTTTTTTCAGTTCAGTGTAAACCATTGAAGCAAAGAAGGCTTTCAGACAGCAGGACCAATCCAAGAACACACATTGTTTAGCTAGAATGCTTGTTTTAGTCATTTAATTCTTCTAAATCCAAAACCTGACATTAAGGGAATATCATTTATGGGATGCTTCAGAGCTTCAGATGCTTCAAAGTACATACCAGCTAAATACAAAGGGTTCTGGAAACATGCTTTCAGCCTGGTTTATGTTTGTAATACTAGAACTAGACTATAATACGGGTTTAGTTAGTGCCTGGTCTTACTATGTGCATGTTTATGAAGCTGAGACAGAACTCGTGTCTGCAGGATGGCAGGCTGATGATTTTCACTCTGGGTGGATAGATTAGTGGGTGGGTGTGCATGTAGTGTCTTGCTTGAAGGATGGATTAAAAATGTGAAAAATTGATAACTCAGCCGAGGGCATCCATTTTTTTTATCCATTCTCATTAAGGTAGCAGTCAATAATTGTTAGAACAGCTCAGTCACTGCTCAAGGACTAGTGCTGAGTTTACTAACGGAACATGTGTTTACTGCACAGGAGAGAAACTTTAAGTAAAATAGCGTTTTTACATTAACCAGGTATTTAAATTCACCACTGCCCTGCAAAGAATAGTGTTTTGCACTGTAGTCATTTACAGCATATAGTGACAGTTTATACGTTTTTAAGCTTATTTTCATTTTATATATGTATATAGAATAATTATATATAATTCACTATATTATTATTATTATTATTATTACCATTATCTTATTATTATTATTATTATTTGTATTTTTATTATTATAATTACCATTATTATTATTATTACCATTATTATGATTGCAATATTAAAAAAGAATATGGTAATTTAAAAATAATAATTTTTATATTTTTATGTATTTTTTTTTTATATTCTTTTTTATGTTTTGCATTTTAATTTTTTTTTTTTTTCCTTTTTTTACATTGTTGTCTACTGTGGATCTGTCCTTCTGTTTGTGCAGTTGTAAAATAATTTCCCTCTGGATCAGTACATTCTTCAGATCCTGAATTGGTTGAACATTGTTGACCGAGGAGCTGGACAGTCTTCAGTCTGATGAATGAACGTCAGTGGGGGTGAGATGTGTACCGGAGAGTGCGCTGCTCTGTGAAGTGCGAGTTGGTGTGCATGTCTAAACGCACTATACAGTTACTGACCTGAGTCCCTTTCTTTGGAGTCAATATTGAGCTTGGCCGCAGATGAAATTCCTGTGCTGCTAATGCGCTGTAATAAATCTGGTTGGATGAGGAGGTGGGGGTGGACTCCTCTTGAGTGTGTTTATTTGTTCTATAGAGTGTCAGAGAGGGTCAGCTCTCTGCTCTTATTGGCTGTGAGGCAGAGTATTTGCATGGAATTGTGTTTCCGATAAATCTCAAATCACTGCTCGCTCCGGGGGGCACAGACAGCAGAGATATTTATTGTGCTTCAGAAATCCATCCATCCATCCATCCATCCATCCATCCATCCATCCATCAATCCATCCATCCATCCATCAATCTATCCCTCCATCCTTCCATCTCTCAATCCATCCATCCATCAAGCCACCCATCCATGAATCCATGCATCCATCCATCCATCCATCTACCCTTCCATCCATTCATGCAACCGTCCGTCCGTCCGTCCATCCATCCGTCCATCCATCTACCTTTTCATCCATTCATGCAACCGTCCATCCGTCCGTCCATCCGTCGTCCATCTACCCTTTCATCCATCCATCCAACCATCCATCCATAACCTGTATGTTGGTCCTTTCACTGGGTCTGAGTCTCATTACTCCATACGTCAGAAACGGAGTCACTAAAAGCTACTGAATAATGAAGAGTAGACACTAATTAATTTATTGCAGTTACTAAATAATTCACAGTCCCTCCCAAAATGTACTGGAACAATATGGGCAGTCCATTTGCTTTTGCTGTGACCTGGTTTGAGATCAAAAAATGAATATAAGATCATTTTAGAGATCAGATCAGTGTTTAATTCCTGCTATTTACTACCAGCTATATTATCTCTCTGGGCATATTAAACAAAACAATGATCTGAAACTCACAGCCAGGTCATCTCCGGGGAGGAAAAAGGTGGATTTATTTGTGTTTGCTGTGGGGAAAAAAGCCTGGAAACCCATAGCCAAAGAACAGAATGCAATTTGGTGAAGTCAGGAGGTCACAGGCTGGATGCAGGTATTGCAAGCAAGGGATGTGTAACCAGATATGAAGTTTAATTTACATTAAAGCATTTTGTTCCCATACTTTGCTCACTTTTGATCAGACACAGATGTGCTTTGCTATATGTAATTTAACATATCGAGTAAAAACCAGTGAATAAATACCAAATTACCAGAAAATTCTGAAAATCTGATCTCAGCTTTTGGTCTCAAGTGAAAGTGAAAGTGACCATGTGTCATTGAGAGACAGCACAGCACACAGTGAACAGCAAAGAAATGCTTTTAACCCACACACGGCATGCAGTGCGCAGCCATCTCCAGCACCTGGGGAGCAGTGAAAGGGACGATACCTTGCTCAAGTGTACCTCCAGGCAACCTACTAGTTGGGATTCAAACCCACGACCTTTCAATCCTGGGGCTGAGACTCTAGGCCACCGTTGTCTTCAGTGCATAGCAAACTTTTAGTTCCAATACTTTTGCTCACTGGAAAAACAGCATGTGGGAACCCTGTTTGTTCTCCATTTAATATGATTTATGTATTTAATGTTTTATTGTCATTATTATTTACCATCTCTCTCCATTTTCTCCATCATTTGTGGACATTTGGATCAATAGGATATTTAAATAGATACGTCAGCATCACAGTTTTCGTGACTGTACCGTCCAGGTCTAATGATTTTCTGTGAAACTGTTAAAAGTAGTCCTGAATGTGGAGCAGCCAGAAGTCTAAAATAGTGACAGTTGCATTTGGCTTATGAACCAGTTTCACATTTTGTAAACATTAGTGCCCCCAGATCTCTGCCAGTATCAGGTCAGGAGTTCAGTCAGTTAGTCTATTGTCACTGGCACAGTCGGGACATGGTGGCCCACGAGGAGTTTCATAAAAAAGTGACCTTCTTCAGGGTGATGTAAAGTGGTTCTCTTTTGCTGCCTGACCTAGTTTAGCTGAGCAAGCCAGAGAGGAAGATCGCACACCCAGGCAGGGTTATAAACTGCACAACGATCCAGAACCTGTCAGAACTGTCTGCAAAACCCTGATGCCAAAAAGATGAACATTTGACATTAATGCTTTAATATGGAAAGTGAGGCGTTTTTAAAATGGGTTGAATGTAGTTTTTGGTCCATGTGATTTCAGTGAAATTGCTCATAAATCTGCTCTTTGTTTTGTTTTTTTTTCTGAAAATGGTGTATAATGCCTCAGATTTTAAAGAAATATCACTGGCCTTTTGTGAACAGTCACAGTGGGACAGTGTTCTGGCGGAGCGGAGCTTTTTTTTTTAGTGTAGGATTTCAGACGTTTGAGGCAGAAACTGATCCTAGTTCAGAAAATCTTACCAAATGTCTTGTTGGACTAAAACTGCACTGTCACTGTGGAAATTCTCCATTGTAAATCTTCAGTGCAGAGTGGTTTTCAGTGTTTGAAGAGGCCACTCCTGCAGGTCCGTGTGCAGTAGAGTAGCGATGGCCTTGAATATTCTATACAGCAGAGCTGATTCGTCATTTGACAAACGGCTGATATTAAGGTCACTTTGATTCATTGGTGTCTGTGAAAATGCTGCCAGCAAAATGGTAACGTTTCCAAACAGATTGAATTCAAGTATCCAGCTGGTTACTACCAGCTTAAACCATAAACCTGAAGTCCTTTTTAAATACGTGTGTTTGCATATGAAAATATGTGTGTGTGTATATAAATATATATACATGCACACGCATATGTGTGCTTCTTTTTCTCCTTGTGGTTGCTCCCCATTTCTTCCTGCCTTCTGCATCTTCCTCCCCCCGACCCTCTGCATGTCCTCTCTCACCACGTGCACAACCCTCCTCTTTGGTCTTCCTTGCATCTCCCAATATAATCCTCGTCTCTCCTCTGGACATGTCCAAGCCAACGCAGCCTTGCTTCTTTCACTTTGTCTCTAAAAGGTCTAACCTGAGCTGTCCCTCTAATATTCTTCTTTTTCTTCATTCGGCTGCTCCCGTTTAGGGGTCGCCACAGCAGATCAACGTTCCCCATGTCTTACAAGCCGATCACCTGCCTGTCCTCTCTCACAACATCCATGAACCTCCTCTTTGGTCTTCCTATTCTCCTTTTTCCTGGCAGCTCCATCTTCAACATCCTCCTCCCAGTATCATCCTCGTCTCTCCTCTGGACACGTCCAAACCAACGCAACCTTGCTTCTCTAACTTCATCTCCAAAGCGTCCAACCTGAGCTGTCCCTCTAATAGACTCATGTCTAATCCTGTCCATCCTCGTCACACCCAGCGAACATCTCAGCATCTTTAACTCTGACACCTCCAGCTCTGTCCCGTCTTTTCGTCAGTGCAACCGTCTCCAACACATATAGCATAGCTGGTCTGAATACCTTCCTATCACTCTTGTGCTATATATGTGTGTGTGTGTGTCTATATTTATTTTTCTATATTTTAGTTATTAAGATAGAGGAGACCTCTGGATGTAGTTTAAGACACTTTAGGACTTATTGGAGCTATAAAAACCTAATTTTACTGCAGCAGGTCGCAGGTTCAGACACCAGGGCTTTTGCTCACAACTCAGTTAGAAATTAGAGGAAAGAGTCAAAGCCCTTTTTCCATATTGTTGATCCATATTTCTGCACACTTGTGGGCAAAAAGGAGAAGTATCTCCAGAAGTGATGGGGGCAGTGTGGTTCAGACGAGACAGAGCGAATACGTTTGAAAAATGGAATTGTTTGAGCCGAGATCAAAAACATTTTCTACAAACCGCCTCCACTTTTGCCTCTTTCTTAACAGGAACCTTGTGATGACCTGCTTTGCAGTCGCCATGTTTGTTGTTAACTTTGCCGTTTGGTGGATGAACTGCTTACCACCCACAGCAGAATAAATGATGTGTGGAAGTGTGTGGGCGGTGACAGTTATGTCGTTTGAAACACATTTGTTTTCATATGGAAGGGGAGCAATAAGAAGAAGGCCAGGAAGACCCACAATCCAATATTCCTCTCATTGAAAGATTTTAGTCTAAGATATTTGTCACTACTGACGAATTGCTGTCGACTCTTGCAAAAGTGAAAGTGACTATACTTTGTCATTGTGAAACACGGCACACAGTGAACCACAATGAAATTCCACCTCTGCTTTGCACCCATACACACCGTGCTGCAGAGGGCAGCTGTGGAGCCCAGGGAGCAGTGATGGGGGTGGTACCTTGCTCAAGGGTACCTCAGGGCAACCGACTGGTATGGGATTCGAACCTATGGCCTTCTAATCCTGGGACCAACTCCCGAACCACTAGGCCAACGGTGCCCCTCAGGCAAGCGAAGAAGAAGAGGGATGGTCAGAGAGATGAAGAAAGTAGACAGGAGTGGTGAAAATGTAGGTATTATTTACAACTATTTAGAAAATCCTGGATTATCATTGGCTACAGTCATTCCTTACCAGTAAAGGAAGAATAACAACAGCAAAACAACAGGTTTTTGACTTGATGCTACAGAATGTGACCAGATTTTCACAGAAAACTTATGTGACAATTCCACCGCAGCAGGTGGTCAGCAACCAGCTTTAGCCTCCTAACAGATGAAGTATGAAGTCGCTGCCTGATTCAAAAATAAAGTATTGTTGGTCCAATTGGATAAATCGGTGAACCAAAGTGAAGTCTTATATGTGCGTACGGCCCCAGATGTGGTTTTAGAGTCGGTGTGGAAGTTTTCCATGTAGGCCTCTCCCTTTAATTCGCTCTGCACTAATCCTAATGCATCCCTCAGACAGATACAGCTGTGGTTAAAGGATTCGTGACCAGCCTGTCTGTATGTGTGTGTGTGTGTGTGTGTGTGTCTGTTTTCTGGGTTGTTGGGTCACTTGATTCTCTGCTTCAGCTGTCTTGCCTGCTGGAAAAAGCCACAGTGATATTATAGAGAAGAGAATAGAGGATAAAATCCATTTGCAAGAAATAATGCAAAAGTAATGCTGTTTGCAAGTTAATAGACAATACCATCTGTGCAAATTAAAAATGCATTTAGCCTGCTTTACATTTTAAGCAAGGCTCTATGGCCCAGATTCCCAAGCCTGATCTTGGAGTACCCTGTCCTGCATACGGGTGCCCTGCTCAAGCATGCACTTCAGCTCAGTAAGGGCTTGTTAATGAACTCATTAACTGGATCAAGTGTGTTCAGAGCGGGGAAAACACTAAATTGTGGAGATCAGGTGAGCCTAGGACTAGGATTAAAAGGGGAATAAAGTGGTCACATTTCCACAATTTTCCCTTCTCCTAAATGTACTGTGTGCACAATAAACTTTTGTGCATATATTCCAACTCCAAGCTGTATGAACATGAATGCTGGTTGGATTTAAGCAGATCAGGTGATGTGTAATGAGGGAGTGTGTAGCCTAAGGAGATCAACACCCTATATCAAGGTTATTATACAGAATTCTTAGGAAGATTCTCTTCCTCCTCAGGCGAAATGGTACAAAAAAGAGAGAGAACTGATTGAAAATTCCAAAAGAGGGATGCAGGTTGGACATTTTGGACTGACCGAGAGCACCGTATTTGTTCCAGATTAAAATTAATCCTCAAAATGCTCACTTGCCTAATAATTATGCACACAGTGTAGTGACTGGGATAGGCTCACAGTACCTTCATCAGCCTGAAGCACATTACTTCTACTTTCGTGGCATTTATGGCGTTTGTCAGACGCTCCAATCCAGAGTGAGGTATATTGCCTAATGACATGAGACTAAGTGGTGCCCTGGAGTTTCTTGGAGTCAGGCTTAAACCCACAACCTCTTTGCCCGCAGCCGAGCATCCTCTACCAGCACGCCCACATCAGCTTGTGGCTTTAGGTTAAAGTTTTCTAGGAACTGTTTAAAGTGGAGGGTTTGTTTGCATGCCCTTTGCAAAGAAACATGACTTGTATGAGACTGGTTTCTCTGTTTTCACATCAATTCAGACTAAATATGACTGAAGGTTGGATGCCGTTGAAAGATCTGAGGCTCAAACTGTCTGCAGCTGGGCCCAACATTGCCGAGCTGTGAGGTGCTGACGCCCCCCTCACATTAACATGTGTCAACGCTGCCATTCATCCACTGAAATCAACTTGGTCAGGATGCAGAAGGGGATGCGTGGCCTAAAAAATTTGGGAAATACTGTCTGACAAGATACTGTGCTAGTAGACATTTACATTTCAGGAAGTAAAAAAAAAAAAAAAAAAAAACCAGAATTCATTCTTTTTTCCTTGACTCAGTCTGGGTTACTAAGGTTACTAATTTTGAGTGATGTAAGCATAAAACAAGCTTCGTTTCTCATATTTCTCATATTTCTCATGTCCCTGGTGGCCTAGTGGTTAGAGACTAGGCCCAAGGATTGGAAGGCCATGGGTTCGAATCCCGGACAAGTAGTTTGAGCAAGGTACCATCCCCATCACTGCTACCCGGGTGCTGTATATGGCTACGCCCCACAGCATGGTCAAACAGGAGGCGTTTCATTGTGGTTCACTGTGCTGTCTTTCACAAGGACAAAGTATAGTCACTTTCACTTTCAAATGTGTAGTCAAATGATCTCAAACCAGCTTGCTCATGTGGCTTCATGACTTCCTCTTCAATTCAAAAACAGATATGTTTAAGTGTGTTTGGCACTGTAAACGAAGACTGCCTGATTTTTTACCTTCTCGTGTGTGTGGGTGTGTGTTTTGCAGCTGAACATCTGTGTTAGTGTGAACAGCTGTCTTCTTTTTTTTCTGCACTCATGTAGAATACTTTCACACTTCTAATGAGCAGGCCAACTCATCTTCTCTGACCACACATTCACACAGTGTTAACTTCGTCAACTCTGCTTACACACTCCATGGAGTGGAGCCGTGCCCTTGTGATCATGTGACCTGTAGGGGGAGGTGTTCCTAAGACTGCAGAAAGCATCTTAAAACAGCCCGGTCATCCAACAAGCACTGGCCCAGACGTATATACAGACGCCTCCGTGTTTATTATTCCTATCCCTTTATTCCACAGTCAGCAGCACCCACAGCTTCTCTCCTTTTCCCTTTTCTCCTCTCTGTCTGTCTCTCTCTCTTTCTCTCCTGCTGTTGTTTAGAGTCCCTACAAACAGAGCTCCGCCCCAATGTAAACAGATCGATACCGCATGTGCATTCATGGGGGAAAGAGAGAGGGAGAGGGAGAGGGAGAAGGAAATAAGACGAAAGAATGAGGGAGTAAGGCGTTTTCCACATCTCTGCTTAAACCGGTGGTACAGAGTGTGCAGCCAAACTATTTGACGCTTGGCCAGCAGCGAGGATCTTAAACCTGCTTAATGTAGAGCCTCATGGCCTCACGCCATCACTCATATAGAGCAGGCTACACATGGGCATCGTAAATAACCAAAACATCAATCGGCTGAAGTGTGTTTGAGTGGCGAACCCACATTATTCCGTGTTAAAGGAAGAGTAGTTCCAACTTCGATATAACTTACATTTATTTAACTAGCAGACTAGATGCCTACAAGCATCTAGGCTTCAGTGGAAATTGAGTTTTACATGAAATCAAATATAATAAGAAGGAAAATACATAACTTGAACAATATAAGCTTGGAAGAAAGTGCGTAATGTGAGTTGTGTGTGTTAGATTGGTGTTAGGAGAGGAGGTGTTCTCAGAAGATGAGTCTTCAAGAGCTTCTTGAAGGTAGAGAGGGATGCCACTGTTCTGACAGTATTTGGTAGCACGTTCCACCATTGGGGGAACCATGAATGAGATCATTCTGGATGGAGATTGCCTTGAGTGAAGTCGTGGGCAGCGATGGCCTAGTGTTTAGGGAGTTGGCCACAGAATCGGAAGATAGTGGGTTGTTACCAATAGTTTGCCCTGAGGTACCGTCCCTGTCACTGCTCCCCGGGCGCTTTCAATAGCTGCCCCCTGCTACACGTGTGTGTATGGGTGAAACACAGAGGTTGAATTTCTTTGTGTTGTGCTGTGCTGCGTTTCACAGTGACAAAGTGTAGTCACTTTCACTTTCAAATATTTAGTCACTTTCACACAGATGCTTCTTTACTTCTACATGAATTGAAATGTAGCGGAAGTAGCTTTAACATTTAGGGCCACCTGTGGACTACTGATTAGGGACTAGGCCCCATAATTGAAAGGTTATGGGTTCAAGACCCTTGACCACTAGATTATCAAAAGGACCCAATGAGCAAGGTACATACTCATCAATGCTCCCTGGGCACTGGCTGTATGGCTGCCTTGTAGATGTATGTGTCTGGCATTCTAAGAGAAGAGGAGGCACCAGGATGTACTATGGTGAGAAGGCAAGCTGAATGAGATGCTCTGGGCAGATGTTCTGCTGGGAAAGTGAGTCCTGGCATTCATGTAGATGTTAATTTAACACATACCACCTACCTAAACATTCAATTAAATTCAACAGATTGTGCAGGAACACATGGAAATGTACCAAAACAGTGCAATCAGAGCTTGGAGAGGGCGAGCATGCACATAGAGACATGCATGGTATAGAATAAGGATCAAAACACAAATGTATTTACATGTACAAATTAACATTAAATAAGGTTATGTGTATCTGTAAAAAGAGATCACATTAATATAAGTAAATCACATTAACATATCACAGCAGTGTTCTGGTGCTGAGCAAATAGTCGTCTTCTTCTTTTGGCTGCTCCCATTCAGGGGTTGCCACAATGGATCATCCGTTTCCATTTCTTCCTTTCTCCTGCATCTTCTTCTTTCTTCCACCTGCATGTCCTCTCTCACCACATCCATAAACCTCCTCTTTGGTCTTCCTCTTCTCCTCTTTCCTGGCAGCTCCATCTTCAACATCCTCCTCCCAATATAATCCTCGTCTCTCCTCTGGACGTGTCCAAACCAACGCAACCTTGCTTCTCTAACTTTGACTCCAGGACGTCTAACCTGAGCTGTCTATCTAATATACTCATTTCTAAACCTGTCCATCCTCGTCACACCCAACGAACATCTCAGCATCTTTAACTCTGACACCTCCAGCTCCGCCTCCTGCCTTTTCGTCAGTGCCACCAACTCCAACCCATATACAACATAGCTGGTCTACTGTAAGCATATGGCAGTAGTGCAGAAATATGGGGAGGTGAGGGATGTGTGTGTGTGTGTGTGAGTGTTTGTGTGTATGTAAGTGAGTGTCCTGTAAGTAGTTGGTTCAGATAGGAAACAGCTTGTAAGATGAAGATGTTCAAGCACAGACTCAGAGACTTCTGTAACGCCTCCTACAGGAGAGTGGAGAGAACAGACCATGGTGGGATGTTGATGCTGAGATAAGTGATTTTTATGTTAAATGTCTTTTATGACTGAGAGCTGCTGGGCTTCCATGATGACAAGCTTCAGGGCTTTCTGGTCAGCTAATATGCAGTTACTGTACCACAGTGAGATGCAGCTGGTTAGGACGCCATCCATTGCGCAGCAAACGAGAGAGTATTTTGGAAGACAGACGCATGCTTTTCAGCCTCCTCAGGAAATGTAGGCATTGTTGGGCCTTCATCACAAGAAAGTGGGTGTTTAATATCAAAGAGAGATCCTCATTGATGTGGACTCCAAAAATGTACAGCTGGTGACAAGTTCCACTTCAGTGCTGTTAATATTTTGTTGATATGCGGGAAATTGGCTGCAGTCCACGATGAGCTCTTTTGTTGCTAACTCGGGACAGGATTGTAGGAAACGCACGTAAGGCACAGGCTCCCATCCCTGCTGTTTGCCTCGTAGTTGTAAGTGATTCGGCCTATAATTGTGGTGTTGTCTGTGAGCTTTATTATCAAGTTAGAGCGGTGAATTGGCAGGCAGTCATGGGTAAAGAGAGAGTAGAGGAGGGAGCTCAGAACTCAGCCTTGAGGGGCACCTGTGCTGACAGTCAGAGTGGAGGAGGTGTGGTTGCCTAACTAAATAGACTGAGGTCTGTTGCTCAGGAAGTCCAGGGTCCAGTTACAGAGAAGAGGGTTAAAGCCAAGGGAGAGGAGTTAGTGGTTAGCTTGGAGGGGATGATGGTATTAGAGGCAGGGCTGTAATCAAAGGACAGGATACGGATGTATGCATTTTTATGTCTCACATGGGTTCGGACAGAGTGCAGGGCAGTGGCTATCCTTTGTAGACCTTCTGGGACAATCGAAAAATTGATGTGGGTCGAGGTGGGAGGAAATATTCTTTTGATGTCTAGGACCAGTCTCCCAAAGCTCTTCATGGCAGTGGGGGTGAGTCCTGCGGGTTAGTGGTTATTCAGACATGTGGGGGATTCTTGGTGAGAGGGATAGTAGAGTTGGATCTTGAGGCATGTGGGGACTAACAACTGGAACAGGGAGAAGTTAAATATTATGGTGAAGACCACAGCTGGCTGGTCCCAGAACGCATTTTGATCATAGTGATCATCTGACCTATGCCTTGGTCAGAGTGAGCACCTGGTCATCTAGATGGATGGATGGTATTTTCTTTAAGAGTCTTCTTCAAATGGGAGGTAGGGATTGTGGATAGTAGAGCAGGTGTTATGAGTTGTTGTGGTGCTCTGTTCATAAGGTGTCATTATTGATCATTCTGATTGGTTTTGAGGATCGATCTGGTTGTGCTGTAGGCCTTGCAGTATCTCGGCACTTCGTGAACATTCAGCAAATGCTGGACATTTCTGATTTTGTAAACCTATCAAATGTTTGCCTTTGTCGTGAAGTCCTCAGTGCAAAAGTTGATATGGGATAACTCCGACTGGCCTATAATTTCACACATGGTTCCTACATAGACATTAATTAATATCCACTGTGCAACCAAAGCAGACCTAGACTCCAGAGACGGCTCCCTCTGGACAGATGGTGACGGTCTTTACAGCCAATTTTATTGGAGGTTTTTAGGCTGAAGCCAAGAACAGAGAGGTGGTCGGAGTGGTCAGAAAGAAATAGCCTTATATGAATTTTAATATTATATTGCTTCATTTGTTACTCTAGTGTGATAGGAACAAGCCGTGAGGTTTCTGGGGTTGAAATCCCCAATGATAAAGGCATTTTCCAGGTGTTCTCCATTCACTTTTTTTTTGCTTGTTGTAAATGTTTATAGCAATGATGGTAATGGCTGTGAGTTTTCAAGGCAGGTATAAAGGTCTGCACAAACTAGGAAGGTGAAGTTAAGTGCAGCAAAAACACCAACAGAATGAAGTTTTTATAGCCTGTGTTAAAGAGGACAGTGTTATCTCATCCATTTTGTTCCCCGTAAGCCGACATTGGGCTAAAAGATGCTGGAGGGGGAAACTGTGTAGGGGAACACTGCTGAGCCTAGCATGTAGCCCGACCCACTTCCCCCTCTTCTGTTTCGCCTCAACCAATTGGAGTTTTGCCTCCACTGCAAGATCCTTGTTGTTGCTGCAGACCAAGTACATCCCTTCATGGCAAAGGTATTCCCTAATGACAGTGACCTCCTTCAGCAGGATAATGCAAACATTGTTCAGGAGTGGTTTGAGGAACCTGGCAAAGAATTGAAGTTCTTCTCCTTTTTTCTCCACCAAGTGTTGTTATAACATTTAGATGTTCACATGATGTTCTAGAGTTGTCTACACTTGACTTTGATTAGGGCTGTATAAGTTATAGAAGCTGAGAGACCTTACAAACTAAAAACTAAACTAAAATGGAGCAGAATTGACCAAATGGTTGCACAAATTGTTTTCACGAAGCCATTTTTTCAATTGAGATTAGTAGAAATATTTATGTCCAAGCAAAGATGATCTGAAATTACCATTATTCCTGTTCAGTGTCACCCTTGGCGCTGCTTCTATTTTACCATCACTGGCAGTGTGCTCACACTTGATTTATAAAGAAACCGACTTGTATGCGAGATAATACCAAATAAGACGGATCAGAAGCTTTTCTTTAAGACAGCCAGAGGATACAGGAAGGAATCTTCTTGCATTGGAAATATAAAAACCATTTTATTCTTGGTAATAGTACAATATTTTGGTTTGTTTGGCTGTAGAGATTAGAGCTTAGTTTTGGTTTCAAAGTTTAAAGCTCTGACTTTTTGTAGTCCTTTTGAGATTGTAGTCCGTTCCAAATTCTAGAATCCATTTGTGAGTTATGTTTCGTGACACTGTGATGTCACAATGCAAAATGTAACAACAATGCAATGACAACAGACGTTCCTTTAATCGTTGCATCAAAGGAAATGTAATTATTTGAACACCTACGCATTGCAGACTACCAGCACCAACTCATTTTTGTGCCTTCACGTCATACCCACTCCTCCTGCCTCTCAAATCTCTCTACCTTCTTTGAAATTTTGTTGAAGTAACACTGAGAATCAGATGATGGGCCGACGGACACCTCCACGCTGTGCTCTTTTCTGTGAGATCTACGAGGAGATTTTCCGTGGATGTTGTTCTGTATGCTTGAAGTTTCTGCGTGAGTCATAAAGCCTGTCTCAGCTGCATTGGTTTATCAATCCGATCAATAATCAACACAAACCTCATCTTGAGGAGCTTTCGCTTCGGAGCTTGAAGAGGACAGCCAGCCAATCACACTTGAGGCTTGCTGGTGGTTACCAAGGCAACCACTTGAGTGTCCTGTTCTGTGCTAGAGTCCTTCTCCTCGGGGGTTTCACCCCAAATCTGCCATTAGACTCTGATTATTCTAATGAGGCTCCGTTACCGAGCAGAAAATTCAAACTGCAGCATCAGGCTTCAGCCCTGTTACATACTGTAACCCATCTATAGCGTCACATCGCTAAACACAGTTAAAATCCCAATACCCTATGCTGTTACAGTATTAGTCATTTAATGTTACACTATTTCCTGATCCATCTTTTAAAACATTTTAAAGCTACCACCACACCTCTGCTGCTAAGTTCAGGTTTTGACACCTATTTATGGGTTTTTTTCACACAGTTTACATCTACATTATCCTGAGTGACTTCCATGTCCTAATTACAGGGATGGTAGTGCCAGAACCTGGGACCCTTTGAGCCATAGGTCCATAGACAAGTACCCTACCCCTAGACCACCACCACCCATAATCACTACATTCATATACAATACTGCCTCTGCTCTGTGTGGAATGAAAATAGTGGTCGTATTGAAGCCTTTTGCACTACGTTGCACCGTCTGCAGCCTTATGTCTTGTTTCTTGTTGTCATATTTGATCCTGGAGGAACGTGTTTCACTGTGTACTGTGTTTACAGTTAAAATGGCATTAAAACCTACTTGACTTGATTTACTAGTTTTCACCTTTGATATTTCACTATTAGAGCATACCATGCATTACTGCCCTCACACCTACCTACATTACAGGTTCTACCATTTCACAGTTACATCTTCATACCATTATAACACCGATGCACTAACATACAGCCTCCTACAACATTACACAAAGTGCCATTTATCTGCAGCTTCCACTGCAAAGGAAAAACATAGTGAAGAAGATGCATTTCATTCATGGTCATGTGCGTTGTCAAAACTGCAAAGCTTGCAAGTGACCGGCGTCAGTCAAGAGTAGAGTCTTCATCATTGACTCACAGTTCTCCTGTCTCCCAGCTCTGGTATCATTAGTTGAGGATGCAGCTACAGGGGTATAGTCTATATTTGACTGTATTAGAGCAGCATGATCATTACCACGAACCTAGGATTGTGAATAACAGCTGTTTGTCAACCGAGTTCATCATTACGTCTTTACTCGCCTACGCTGTTAACGCACCGTTACACTGCTAGCCTCATGCTCACCTTTAGGTGTACACTGGTACTACAGTGCTCCTTTACAGGTACATCCCACTACACATCACACCTTTACAGAGCTGCTTTCCTCATCTACGGATTTCTAACTGTGTATACAGCCATGCAGTGGTGAACTTGAAGAGGAACCCATCTTCAGGATTCAGATTTTGGATTCAGATTTTTACTTTTGTGTTTATTTAGCATCATGTTTTATGAATCTCTGCAAGTAAAGCTGTAGTGTTATTGTTGTTGGGATTGGAAAACTCATGTTATCCGACACCGGTTTTTCTTTTTCCTGTGTGGCATCTGGGCAGATAAGGTCAAGATCACTCTCCAGGCAAACGTTCAACAAAATCTAGGTTTGGGGTTGAGTAGTGTGGAAAAAATGTCTAATGTATAATTCTTTTGATTATTTGCCATTTAAATGATTATTGTCTTTAAATAATCATTAATTTTCCTTCCATTTTTATCCATATGTTTGATATGTTTATATATAAAGTCTAATAAGTTTGTGAAGTCTTTCACTCTTAAATGTATCATACTTGTGCCAAACTGCCAGTTCACAAGCTCTGGATTATTAGACTTTATTATTTATATTCATTTCCCCCCAAGAACTTCTCAGGATTGGGAACATCCATTGCTTTGACATCAAAATCTGAATTTGAACTGTCCAACCCTCGTAGCTACGACTGCAATTAGAGTTGGCAGTGAAATCCACCAATCAAGTTTAAATACTTGGGATCAACAGTTCAGAGTAACGGCGAGTGTGGAAGAGAGGTGAAGAAGAGAGCGCAGGCAGGTTGGAATGGGTGGAGAAGAGTGTCAGGAGTGATCTGTGACAGAAGGGTACCAGCAAGAGTGAAAGGGAAGGTTTACAGGGTGGTAGTGAGACCCGCTATGTTATATGGGTTGAAGACGGCGTTGGGAGTGACGAGGATGGACAGGGTTAGGAACGAAAACTTTGGAGGGGCGGGTCAGCTTGGACGATTTAAAGCCGAAGTCAGAGAAGCAAGATTGCAGAGGAGAGATGAAGATTATATCATGTGAAGGATGTTGAAGATGTTTCTGCCAGGAAAGAGGAGAAGATGAAGACCACAGAGGAGGTTTATGGATGTGGTGAGATCCCATAAGTCAGTTTGTGAGAAAATGAAATCTCTAGGCCTCCTGGAAGACAGAAAGATCAGCTGGGCACCTGTTCTGCCAAAAGAGTCTTTAATGAAGTGGTCAGTGTACATGCACTTTATAAAAAGGTCACTTAAATTCCTCCTACGAGGTTCTCAGACCTACTTTAACTCACAACTGAATTCTTCACATACGCCAGCGCTCTGCATTAAACTGCATTAGGTTCCTGCAGAGGCACCAGCAGGAATCCAGCAGCGATTGCACAAACGTTGCAACTAATAAAGTGAATGAAAAGGTTTCTACATTGAAATGTATGTGAGGACTTGTTTTACCTCCAGACGCTCCAGCATTTCTGTCTGTAAACATACTGGGGAACACGGAATGAGACAACTGGAAAGCTTTTTGTGAGCAGAGTTGTTCCAGTCTGTTGTTAGTCTGGTAGGTCAGACTCCTGACTATCAGCAGGTTTAATCAACACACTCCCATGCGAAGAGGGACATGCTTTTGTTCAGCTGTTCCAGATCTGGCTCATCTTTAAAGTTTTCCCAGTTTGCCCAGTAACACACAGCCTACTGGCTCTGTCACTATTCTCATGCTGACTGTGTGTGTGGGAAGTCAGGGGGTGAGTGTGTGTGTGTATGTGTATGCGTATGTGGACACCTGTTTCTCTCTTTTATTAAATGTTTGCTCTCTCTCTCTCTCTCTCTCTCTCTCTCTCTCTCTCTCTCTCTCTCTCTCTCTCAGTTCAGATTTTACTTATTGTCTCTGTAGAACTGATAAGGTATTAAAGACCTTTCTGATAAGATTTAAATTAATTCCGCTCTCAATCAAATCCAGCTGTCCTCTCCCTCCATCTCTCTGTCTTTTTCTCTCTTTCTCGCTGTGTCTTTCCTCCTTTTTGCTCTCTTTCTTCTCACAATTTTTTCTGTTCTCTTTTTATATCTTGGGTGTTTGCTCTTCTCTCCCTATCTTTCCTTTTGTCTGTCTCATTCTCCAGTTCTAATTCCCTCTCTCTGTTTATCTGTCTTTCTTTTTCTCCATTTGTTCTCCGCTTTTCTGTCTCTCCTCTGCTTTCTTTGTTCTCTCTCTCTCACCAAATGTAATTTTTGGGGACTTTCTATCATCTTTCTCTTCCTCTTCCCCTTCATCTTTCCTTCCGTCTCATTTTCCCTCTCTTTCTGTCTACTTTCTTTCTTTCTTTCAAATTTGCTCCCATCAATGTAACATTCCATAACACAGTAAACTCTTCATTTTGTCATTAATTTGTTTGTTCATTTGTTCATTAATTCTTTTTTCAGACACTTATTCATTCATCCATCTTTTTAGTTATCAATTAAACCAGCAATGCAGCCTTCAGTGTGCGTGTGCGTGTGCGTGCGTGTGTGTGTGTGTGTGTGTGTGTGTGTACGTGTGTTTGCATGCGTGCCATTCTCTCTCTTTCTGAACATGCATCCGTTTTCTCTCAGATGCGAAATCGTTTGATTGGCTTTGTTTTGTGCTGTGTATACTGCTTTGATTAAGCACCCTCCAGCTTTCCATATGAGATGCTGGAATGGTTTTGATCCAAACTGGATCCATATTTTTGGACATAGTTGAGCCTTTTGTTTTTGACATCTTTTGCAGCAGTGCGCACGTACGCAGTGAATATCTACGATGCACGTTTCACACGAAAGGCTGTTTAGCAACGGATTACAACAAAGAAATAACAGCAATACATCGCTCATCTGTGTAACCCATCAATGCATGCTGACCATTTCTGGCATGCCTTTAACGACCCAGCCAGGATGTTGTGGGTTTCAGCGGTGATGCGAAGTACAATTAACCTGCTGTCATGATGTAGACACTCATACATTGTGGAAAAACTGTCAGGTGATTGGAGAACTAGGAGAAAATGTGTTAAACTGCCAATCATTTTGCGACCAAAGGCCACTGTGCATGGTGGCAGCTACAGTGCTCAGCTATAAGGGTTAGAAGGGGTTTTTACACTCTTCTCTGTTTGCATTAACCTAACAGAGCGGAACCTTTTACATGAAATGATCACGTTGGGTGTGTTCGAGCAAGCTCTTCCCAAACGGATCATTTCCTGGTGAAATTCACAGGTTAAACGGCAGCATTAGACTGTAATGTTAGCTGAGGTCACACCATTAGCGTTTGCCTCTTTATCTAAGAGATTTGCTCTGAGTAAGGTTCAGTCCACGTGTCCTCCACAACGGCTTTTAATGGGCTCATTCTGGGTTCAGTTTACCAGGACTGGTGAAAGCCTGAGTGGCACACTGCAGCGCTTCGAGAATTTGAACAGAGTCGCCGAGGGCCAATGTGCAGATCCTGACTCGGGTGCGCGCACTATCATTCAAAACAATTCTGTAGCACCGGTCTTAAGAGCCTTTAAGGTCAATCAATAAATCATGTATTTTCCCCAAACGCTGTAGTAGCTCTGCATTCCAGCTTTTTTGGGATTAGAAGCTGTCCATTTGTCTTTCTTTTGTCTCCGTTTCAGAATCAATCCGAAAGCGCTATCGATCGAAGGAAATTGCTTATAATACAACTGCACAGACAGACAGACAGAGGGCAGGTAGACACAGAAAACAATATAAACATTTCAAATGCCAAACTGCTATATTGCTTCTTCAGGAAAAATACTCAGGGCTACTAAACTCATATATCCATTTTATAGTGTACTATACGCCTAAAGCAAGTGATGAACTTCAAGTTTTTAGATTCAGTTTAACTCACAGTAACGGCGTAAGTATTGCACGTGAAAATATTGCAGTTATGCACCTTTTAGCGGGAGGTTATAACTCTTTTCTTTCATTATATAACCCACCTCCAACATTAAACCTCATGATCAGTTTCAAAAAGGGGTTAAGAACCTGATGAAGAATCAACGTGCTGTGATTGAATCACTGCTTTTTCATGCTGCACGGTATATATTGCTGTATTATTTGTCTCCAAATAACAAATCTCTAAAACAAACATCTAAAAGTGCTATGAGTACTTATTTTATAGTGTTCTTTAAAAGTTAAAAACTGTAAAGAGAATTCAATGGGGGGGGGGGGGGATCTATCAACTGGTGGAAATAAATGAATACAATGGGAGGATGTTGTAATGAGCGAACATCCAATCAGCTTCTTGTTACTATGCGCTTTGTGCAGTTACTTATGCAGGCTCTCCATAATTGGTCTAAATCATTTCAGCGCATGCATGCAGAGTTTTAGAAGTACTGGAGGATATAATGATGCAGTTTGTCATAACCCGGGCCGCACCGGGGGGGTTAGGATAAACCACATCACTATATAATCCCTTTTTTCCCATTTGACCATTAATGGAGGGGGAGGGGGGAGGGAAAGAGATGCCATCAATTAGAAGTTCAGTCCCTTTTTTTTCCTCAGCTGGACTGTTGATGATGACTATAAAGTGTTGTTAATTTTGCCCACCATCGTGATCCAACGATGCCACTCAATAGTGGAGGCGTGAGCTGTATTGAGTAATGTCAGGAGCTGGAGAATGTGTTTAATACCCTAAGCGGTTAAAATGTGTGTGTGTGTGTGTGTAAAAAAGGTGGGGGGGACGTTCTTCCTTTCGTAATGAAGACAGAGAGACCTTTCTGTGGGTGTGTGTGCGCGCCTTCCTTTAAGGAGAACTCAGTGTGAGTTGAGGACAGAAGACGACTCATGCATGTTTTATTACGGCGGCCCCGTCACCGCAGTCATGCCAGCTTGTGCCGGCGTCACTCACCAACCGGAATGGATCGTTGCGCGCGCGCACACACACTCACGCACAAACACACACACACTCACGCGTACAGACTCGTTTCCGCTCCGCTGGGCGGCTGTGAGTGTGTTTCTAATTAGCACCTGAGAGAGAGGCGGAGTCATTAATATGCAGCGCAGAGGTGACAGTGGACCATCACACCGCTCTGCTGTTGCCATAACAACAACATGGATATGAAGCCAGGCTTCATATTTTAACATTTTTAATAGTCAGAAAGACAGCAAGCAGTTTATTTAATTTAGAGAAGAGGGTGTGTGTGTGTGTGTGTGTGTGTGTGTGTGTGTGTGTGTGTGTGTTCTCAAACTGGAAGCAATGGTGAAATTCCTCCTTATTTTAGAGAGGACTTCAGTGTTGGCTCACTTTCCTTCTCCTTTAATAATGAAAGGATTACAGAGAGTCATCAGCCTAAGATATTGATTGGCTACGCTTTTTTTTTTTTTTTTTTCCCCCTGGGGTCGAGATGGATATAGACGTAGACTGTTCGATCATTCAGTTGTTGCTTTTTTTCCCCCCAATAGGTTAGAATGACTAGTGGAAAGTGTTTGTGCTGCAGTAAAGACGTACATTACACAAAAGGCTAGGAATTAAACATTTTACAGCTTCTTGTGCACCACTTTTTGACTGACATTGCTCAAAGAGGGTCGGGGATCACAATCCTTCAGCCGTTTTCAGAAGAGAAAGACTTAAAGTGCTTTCCTGAGCGATGAAACTGGAAGAAAATACTCTCTGGGAGGGAATCCTTGCAGCGTGATTGAAGGTGTGACTTGTGCAGAGAGGTGAGGCTGAAGGAAAATCACAGTATATCATTTTTTCAGCCTTTGGACATGAGCCTTTCCTGCTGCCCGAGCTACCATACTGTTGCCTGAAGAAAACACCTGGCATTGCAACCATGACAGGACGTTGCTTGCTCTCTCTAACTGTGAGTTGTACCTTCTTGACTGTTCCATCTGAATTGGTGCTCCAGAAATTTGTGGCATTTGTGCCTTATTTTGATGTTTCTAAAGCTGCAAAATTCCAATTCTTATTAGATGTAGATTTGCCTACATTGAACATATCCCATGTGCATTCACACAAAAGCTGTTATGTTTCTGCCCCAACTTTATGGAACATACCTAATAGCACAAAAAATGCTGCCGAGGACGGTATTGAGAAGAGGAACTCCAGGCGATTTGTGATCTGGCTTTGAAGAGTAGGTCCGGCCCAGAAAATTCCCGGCGTTCATCACTGAACCTGATGTAATGGAAAATGGCAAGGCGGATCGTCTCGGTTCGTTCGGTCTGAAATCAGTTTTGATTTAATGTAGTGCAAGTTTATACATTGATGTCAAAGATGACTTTTCGGGTTGTTTTTTTTCTTTCTTCCTTTGTCCCCTTTCTCACTCCCTATCTGCGACTGTTGATAAATCTCGCATCCTGTGCAGAGTTGCGTTGGCTTTCTCTGTGGAATGCCTGAACTCGTGGACCCCTCCAGCAAACTCATAGACCTCTCTTCTGTTCTCCTTAGCTGCAGAAATGGGCTCTCCTTGATCTTGTGTTTTTTTTTTTTTTTTTTTTTTTTTTTTTTTTTTTTTTATACAGAGAAAAGAAGGCAGGGGTCTTCCCCTGTTGGAGTGAGCCAGAAATCAAGAGGAAAAGCACTGTAGCAAAGCTGTAAGGTGCACTTGGGCTGACATAATGTAGTGCTGTATCGGTTGTAAAATCTCAGCTGCCTAAAAATGGTCTGGTTTCTCAAAAAAACAAAAGCTAATTTCATGGTCAGGAACAGTGGTCAGGTTAAACGAAGACCGTACACGGTTCACTACTGTGTAGTTACTGGTTTACTGTTTAGATTCTGGTGCTGTTTATGATTGTACTGTTTATGGTGTTAATCATGTTTAATTTGCCCAACAGATGTTCCAGTCATATTGTTCTGACTGGAAAAGCCTATTCACATTTGCGCACAAGAAGTTTAACTGGTTTCACAAACAGTAACTGGAAATCATTTGGTGTGTTTGGCTGTACTGGTTGGGTTCATTTGCTTGTTATTGTCTGTCTGTATGCAGGTAAGTCGTGTGTGATGAGGTCCTATGAAGCCCGGCGCTGGAGCTGATGTTCCCAGTCAGCGGGAGACTCCGGAGCCAAGGCTGGCTGACCCCGGAGCGGACTGAGGAACTGCAGAGTCCCTCTCCCGTGCTGGGAATCCACTCTGTTCACCTCCATCCCTCTCGCCCTCCCTCCCTTCACAGCCCATCCCAACTGCTCAGTCAGGCTCACCCCTGAACCCTATCACGAAGGTTACAATGTCCAGCCGAAGGAAGTCTTTCACTCCCTGCATGGTCTGTGTCAGGGATGTTACAGCAGACAGTCCTGTTCAAATGGATATCTTGGCTGACGATGTGGTTGAGGACAAGTCTTCTACTTCTCAGCCCTCATTAGCCCTGCACCAAGTGTCAACAAGGGGGGGTGAAGTGAAGCATGGGGAGGCGAGTCATTTGGCACAAGGGAAGATGGAAGAGAAGTCCATTGCCCCACAGAAACAGCAAGTAAGGGACTACCAGTGTAAGTACTGCTCCTTCTCCACCCAAAACCTCAACCATTTCAAAGAGCATGTATACTCTATGCACCCTAATGTCATCCTGAACCCTCTGTACCTGTGCGCTGTCTGCAACTTCAGCACCAAGAAGTTTGACTCCCTTACAGAACACAATGAATCACAGCATTCAGGAGAGAGCAATTTCAAGTTCAAGCGAATCAAACTTGACAATCAGACCATCCTAGAGCAAACCATTGAAAATGAGGATGGATCAAACTCTCCAGAAACTAAACAGATTCAAGATGACGACAGCTTCGACTTTTTGCCCTCATGCCCTTCAACCACACACAATACTGGGACACCGCTGGCAAACCATACAGAAAGCTTTCAAAATGGAAATGAGGTAGAGAGCCATTTAGATAATCTGATGTTGAAGGATCAGATCACTGCAGTTAATGTCAATGGAACAATCATTATACCTGATCCCATGATACTCCAGGACCTCTCCCATGTCATGCCTCTACTGCAGCGCCCACCCAACCTTAATTCCATTCCAACAATCGCCGTTCCTCTGAACACAAGCAAGTATAATCCTTTGTTGGATAGCAACACTACTCTTATCACATCTTTCAACAAATTCCCTTACCCAACTCATGCAGAGCTCTCATGGCTCACTGCTGCATCCAAGCATCCTGAAGAGCAAATCAAAGTATGGTTTACTACCCAGCGATTGAAGCAGGGAATCACCTGGTCACCGGAGGAGGTGGAGGAAGCTCGAAAGAAAATGTTCAATGGCTGCGTGCCACCTGCTGACCAGACATTCACCATTTTGCCTACGCCTGTGAGCGAGTCAATCGCCACCAGTCAGTCTGTCGCACCAGCAGTTTCCTGCCACGTCATTGGACAGTCCACCCTGTCTGCTGTGACCACCATAAATGGGTCACCTACTACGTGTGCAACTGTCACTGTGACAACAGTTAATAGTATGCAGAATCTCAAGCGCTCTTTGGGAACTCCAGCGATATCCCAAGAAGTAAAGCGCCCCATGATTCCAACAGAGGAACCCAAAGATAAGCTATGGATGGCACCCCCACCACTTCCTCCCTTAGAGAGACTACCCATGGCTCCACCTCCTGTACCCCCAGATGGTAAGAGATATATGCCCCCACCTTTGATTGCCCCAGAAATGAAGAGACCCATCATTGCCCCTTACGTTATGCCTAAGGGGAAATTGCCAATGGTGTTTCCACTTGCGCCTCCCAAAGATAAGGTATCCATGGCACCCCCTCCCCTGTTACCCAGAGACAGAGTGTCTATGGTATCATTGCTGTCCACAGATCCGAAGAGGTCTATGGTTCCGCAACAACTGAGGAATCAAGCACCAACATCTTCAGTAATTCTTAAAGAAAAGCTGTTACCTTTACCTACTGATTTAACTTTACCTTTGTTCCCCCCTCTGGTGACTTCTCAATTGAAGAGACCAACAATCATCCACACTGCACGGGCTCCACCTGTAGCCCCTTCCCTGGTCCCTACTTTCTCTCTGAAGTGTAAGGCAGTAGAGCCATCAGTGGAGCAGAAGCTCACAGGCTCAGAGAGTCGACCTTCAGAGAGTCAGAGCAGCAATGGAGTCCCCTGTGGGGACGGTAAGAATTGGTTTCTCGACCAGAGTGCACCGGCCCACAATGGTTCACAGCACTTAAATAGTGACTTTGCTCCAAAGGAGCGTCCGAAAACAGTCCCAACCCAGTTCCCTCTCCTGGAAAGAGTGAAGGGGAAAACTGCTGAGCAGCTGAAGGTTTTAGAGGAGAGTTTTCAGAGGAATAGTTTCCCATCATACAATGAGGTTGACCACATTGCCATCACCACTAGACTCTCCAGAGAGGAGATTGACAGCTGGTTCTTGGAACGTCGAGCACTTCGAGACAACTTAGAAAAAGCCCTGTTAAATTCAATGGGCTCTAAGAGAACTGACATGGCAGAGAGGAGATCACGTTCACAACATGCTTTGCTTAATGGAGTTCACAAACAAGGTGGACTGCCCATGACCCCTCTCCCTCCCATCATTGCCCCAACCTCGTCCTCTGGTCCTCTGGACAGGAAGACTGTTAACCTCCTCAAAGATGTCTTTGTTCAAACACGGTGGCCTTCACCAGAGGAATACTGTCGTCTGGAGGCACAGACAGGCCTGGCTCGTACAGACATTGTCCGGTGGTTCAAAGACAGCCGTCTGGCCCTGCGCAGTGGTGCTGTGGAGTGGAAGGAGCTCTTCCACAAGCTGAGCGGCAGCGATTTGAATGGCCGGCTGATCTCAGAACAGCCCTGCAGTATCAATCAGACTGCCCAGGAACGGAAGATGCCTAGAGCAGAGTGCACCAAATTTAGCAGCCAAGATATCAAAGACTGGTTCAGCAACACACTGGGCCAGCCCGGGCCCGAAGTAGGAAGGAATGGAGGTCAGAATGGAGGCAGTGGAGGGGAGTGTGGGGGCTGGATGGAGGAAGCAGTAGGGGTGAAGGCCAGGATGGCGTCACAAGAGCTGGTCTCAGACACAGATTAGGCCACAGGAGGGAGAAGGGGGCAGAAGAAGAGGGTAAGTTTGATCACAAAGTAATTTTTTTTTTTCTATGCCTTTCCAGTCTGGTGATTATAGAGACTGAGAGGACACAATAGACCACTCCTCATCAAAGGACATATTTGGCTGTTGCCATGGAAATTTGGAATAGGGGACTGGAACCCAGGTTGGACTCTTTTGATGTTGTTCCGTTAAGAAAAACAAAGCTGTGCAGCGGAGTTGAGACATACTGGGATGTTGCTATGCAAATAATGCAGACTTGATCGCTAGTGTTTTCGTTTTAAAAGAAAGAACAGCCATCAAGGTGGTGAAATATTGCTTCATCGCTTGGAGGAGCATTTGTACTAGTTTAGCCTGCTTTAGCAAATGGTTCCATAATCTTTAAAGAGTCATCATTTTTCGTTAGACTGAAGTTCACATTGGAGGAGCACCATGGAGTGATCGGCAGGTTCTTTATATATCCATCGTTGATCACGTTATTATCATCAAACACTTTATTAGGCATTGATTCACTAATGATTTTAATTAATACATTCATTTTGCAATAGCAATATGCAGCAGCATGATCACAACAACCAAAAAAAAAAACAGTTGCTTTTCATGCGGCCCTACTTTTAACTTCTATTTAGATAAACTTGTTCATTTTTTTTTTTTTTATAGAGTTACATCTTTCTCATCTTACTAATGAAAAATCGCTCACTTGCATACCGCTTAAACATGACACTGGGGCAGGATTTGGAAACACATCTTTAGAGATGTGTGGTTTCTTTCAAGGTTTGGGGTTGTTTTGTTAGGTGACAAAATTTGTTGTACTGGTGTCAGTTTTAGTTTCAGCCAGTGGCTCATTTGAGCTAATTAGGCAGATAAATATAGACAAAAGAGTTGAGCTAAGATGTCAGACTCAGCAGGATTGTTTTGGCAGAGTAATTTCACATCCTTTTGATGATCCAATTATTTGTTAATGTGGCAGAGTAACCAAAGTCCACAAAGCGACTCGAGTTCAGTTGTGCAGGTGTAGGAAATATTGAAGCGAGCATGAGGTTCCCTTTGGGGTTCATCAGCGAGCTGGGGTAGCGAACTGCTCTGGCTGTCAGAGTGGTAATGATGGCTTTGTTCCCATTCCTGACAGGTAGGAGCTGCTGTCGCTGTCATTTTGCACAGAAGTGGAAGAAAAGAAGAGGAACACGGGCTTACTTTGAAATGTAGTATTTTTGGAACCAGTGATTTCACTCTTGCCCTCTTCCATTGTGCCAGCCAGCACAAGCCGCCAGTCGGAAGCAGAAGGGGCCTCATCACCGCGCTGAGTGCTGGGTAGTGGCGACGGCGTGGCTGAAGCATTGCTGGAGCATTGTGGGAGCATTATCGCCGCATCGCGTGATGGTTTGGCAACAGGGAGGGTCCGAGAGAAAGCACTGAGGAGACGGAGACCGACGAGTGCCAAAGCTGGATTTGCTGCATAACTACACTTTAAAAAATAAAAAAGGGGGTTCTTGTAAATAATTTTTTTCTGTACTGCTACAGATTTGTACAATTTTGGGGGAACTTTTGTTACATTTTATAACGGGAGTAAGTGGCCCCCAGTTTTTGCTCTGACTGGTCTTTTCAGTGGACACGTCCTACATTTTGTAACACCACCATGCACCACTACAGGCTTGGCAATACATCAGTCAGTTTTACAGAGCCAGACTTTCATTACAGTTTGTCTTTGGAGGAACTTCTTTAAATCAGTGCATTTATCGACTGGTTAAAGGTGCTGTTATACTTTCTGGATATTACCCGCCGTCGCTTTTGCTATAATTACAGTTCTTACAGCGTGACATTTTGAAAACAAAAACGAAAGTTAAAAAGAAAAAAAAAAAGAAGAATCACTTTGCTGTTAAACACACTGATGGACAACAATCACACACACTCAATCCTATCCGTATGTCTACACTCGGCCGTTTAACCTTTAACTCTTCTGTTGCAAATCTGTTCTGTCCTGCTTAGGCAAACTCAGCAGCTGCCAGCCTTTATACGTGTTGGCTTTGTAAAGGTAGTGCTAGTTCAACTCCGACCATAGAGAAATTTTATCCTGTTACCAGATACACGCTCCGTATGTACTGCTTCATTAGTGTCAATGTCTCATATATTAGAAATACTGTACTTATAACAAGGTCCTGCTTACTACTCTCCAAAAGACAGATGTCTGCTGTAATCAAATAAAACACAGCCTACTCAATGACGTGGAATTGTGGGAGGTTTTACTTTAATGCTGCAAACGCAGGGCAGTGGTGGCCTTGCGGTTCTGGCGTTGGCCGCGTGATCGGAGGATCGGGGGTTCGAGTCCCTTCCCAATAGGTCGCCCTGAGGTGCCCTTGAGCAAGGTGCCGTCCCCGTCTCGCTCCTCCCTGCGATGGGCTGGCGACCTGTCCAGGGTGCGTCCCCCGTCCTCGCCCTGTGTGGGCTGGGATGGACTCCAGCACCCCCCCCCGCGACCCTGCTTGGGACAAGCGGCAGAAAATGACTGACTGGCTGGCTGGCTGCGAACTCAGACCCTGTAGGAATGTTAGCAGGTGAAACTATTAGGCTGCTATTAAAATGTAATTTTCTTTTTAGCTCAAGGTAAGTAATAATGTGTGCTAAACTATATGCACAAGTCTGCTGCAGCTTAATTCGGCGCTGAGAGTGGTTGGAGAGAAGTTTTAGGAATGTAATTACAGAAATAACAGAAATTTCTGCCTCATAGTTTCAGCGCTAAAGGAAACTCCGCCATGCCAAACATGTCTCCGATGATCTTTTAAATCTGGGCTGTGATTGGAAATAGAAAAAAGGAGAATTTTTACGGAACTGTTCCTTTAAGGTTCAACGGATTTATTTGCCCTCGCTCATTTTCATACCCGCTTATCAAAAATAGGGTCGCGGGTGCTGCTGGAGCCGATCCCGGTTCTCACAGGTCAAAGGGCAGGGACACACCCTGGACAGGTTGACATACAAACACACACACACACACACACACACACTCTCACGCTTATGGGCAATTTAGCAGCTCCAGTCCGCCTGAAATGCATGACATTGGAAGGTGGGAGGAAACCCACGCAGACATGGGGATAACAAACTCCACTCAGAAAGGATCCGGACCGCCCCGCCTGGGAATCGAACCCAGCTCTTGAGGAGAGGTGACAGCTCTATCCACTGCACTGGCTTTGTTTCATGGATTAATTCTAAGCAGATTTTTATAAGAACAAATACCTTCAATATGAGGCAGCGGTGGCCTAGTTAGGGAGTTTGCCCCAGGATCGGAAGGTCGTGGGTTCAAATACCAGACCAGCAGGTTGCCCTGAGGTAGCCTTGAGGAAGATACCGCCCCCTTTACTGCTCCCCGGGTGCTTTCAATAGCTGCCCACAGCTGCAGTGTGTGTGGGTGAAATGCAGAGGTGTAATTTCCATGTGGTTCACTGTACTGTGTTTCACAATAACAAAAATAGTCACTTTCACTTATATCTCAATGTTCTAATCTTATGCCAGACAGAAACTGCTGAGATGACAGTCATTCGGTTTATTTCACAGCTGCAATGCTTGCAGAGCTTGTAAACTTGAACGCAATATACTTGTTTCTGCTGTTCGAGTGGAGAAACATGACAAGACTCCTATCTCAGGATTTACGACTGACTGACCTTCATATCAGTCACTGAAGGACCGTTTAAGTAAGAAATTGGACCATATGAAATTATAATCAGAGATATAACACATGCTTTCAAACCAGTCATTCCCAGCTGCTTACTCGGTCTTCACGCTACGTTGTTGCTTATTGAACCATTTCGGTTATCATTGTGTTTTGTGTCCTCCAGACTCTGAAACAGCTGAGTTTCCTTGAAATGTTGTACCGAGGGCATTTTGAAATGAAGCCAGCACACAAAATGCTCTCTGCGTTTAGTGTATTCTAAGCAATTGTTTCTTCAATCTGGCTTGATGCTGGTCACATGGATGGCCATGTGGATTATTCCAACCAAGCTTAGGACACAATCTTCAGTGTTGCTTCTTGCACTGGATAAGAAAGGGATTTTTCTGGACTGGTCTTAGGCTTCACTTTTCATAAACATTATTCTCGAACTGCTTTTAAGTAGACTTTTTAATTATTCTCCTTATTTGTTTAATCAGTCGTAGTCATAGATTTTACAATATTTTATAATGGTGGTGCAGTGGGTATCGACACCGCCTCACAGAGACACAGCTCTGGGTTTGATTCCCAGATGGGACCTGACAGAAAACTAGACATTTGGGGCAGCGGTGGCCTAGTGGTTAGGCAGTTGCCCCCACATCAGAAGATTGTGCGTTTGATTCCCATACCAGTAGGTTGCCCTGAGGTACCCTTGGGCAAGGTACCGTCCCTGTCACTGCTCCCTGGGCTCTTTCAATAGCTGCACGGTGTTTGTGCGCCTGGGTTAAATGCAGAGGTCCAATTTCGTTGTGGTTCATGTGTGCTGTGCTGTGACCTCGCGATGAAGGGTTTTCACTTTCACTTTAAAGTAGAAATCCATCATTATTTCTACATTTGTGAATAATCTGCTTTGAGTTGGAAGTAATTGCGAGTGTTTAAATGTTTTGAAATTTACAGTGAAACTGGATGTTACTATGTTTAAGACACTAATACAGCCATTTTCCTAACAATGTTGATGATTATGGTTAAACAAAAAGGGTTTCTTTGGGTATTGTTTGGTCTGGGATCACCCTGCCTGTATCTTTATGCCATTCATGTAAAGAAAGTGCCATTAAAGTAAAAGGTTTTAGATCGAAGCCATTTTCAAAGCTTTAAAACAATGTATTAGACATCTGAATGTTTTTTCATGAAATTACTTTATATAAGTAGCTTTTACAGTCATTGAACTCTTCAGACGTCTGGTTCCGAGCACCATCATGAACAGTCCCCACTTGCCGTGGTTTTCTAGAACGAACTGCTCTGAATTTCCATCTTAAAAGAACGTGATTAATGACTGTGTTCATTGGTGCGTAGTGTGAGGAGATATATAATCCCATATTACATAAACATTGGTGCAGTAATGTACCGCAATGAGAGTGAAGTGAAAGTGAAAGTAATTGTTGCGAACACACCACAGATCACAGTGAATCACGACGAAAGGCTTCTCTGCATTTAACACTCCATTGAGCAAGGGGGAGCCGTATATCCAGCACCGGTGAGCGGTGTTGGGGACAGTACCATGCTAAAGGGTACCTCAGGGTAAACTACTGAACTGATTGTATCCAAGATCTTCTGATTATGGAGCCTACTCCCTAAAAACAAGGCCACCACTGCTTTAAGGTTAATATTCTGAAATGCAGAAGATCAGCAGCAGTTAATGAAGACCCACTCTGGGAACTCTGTGTAAGTATGTGTCATTACATTGACTTTAATGACCCTGAATCTTCAGTCAAATCTCTCAGGGCCACAACCATAGAGAGAGCAGTGGATGGTGGGATGATAGAAGTAATATTTGGACATGTTTGCCATTCCCTGTTGGGTATTTCACTTCTCCAAGTAATAACGGCAAACAAAACCCCAAAGGTTGGGATGCCTGACACACATTTTGAATGGGGGAAAATTGATATGAATGGTGACTTTAGTCCCCGTCTGGCCTTAATCTGTGTCTGGAATATTTCCTCTAAATATCTTAAGAGTTATAGAGAAGTGATTAGAGCAAAGCTCTTTGAAATACAGAAAGCAAACAGAGGGGATTTACAGTGTGGTACAGGGAGTTACAGATCAGCTGGTGCCAAATTTACATCTTATGCAATGTCCATTACATAATGTTTTATGGAATAGCCAGTCCCTCTTTCAGAGGGATTTTACTCTCTCTGTGCAGGGGACGGCTTTTTTGGTAAGCCCCCCCACACAGTCTTTTAGTAAAGTGATCAGAGAACTGAATGAAACAATGGCCCAGTGTCCTCCATCTGCTCTGGGCTTCATCATGAGTGTGTGAGTGTGTAAGAGTGTGTACTAGATTCCTGCCCCCTCACAAAACTTCTGACAGATGAATCAGCCAGTGCCCTCACTCGATACGCTACCAGCTTGGCATCTATCACAGCTACATAAATGTGATTTATTTCATGCCACAAAGTGTTTATAGCTTCTCTCAGAGTGTGAACATCATGAATTGTTTGCATTGGAAGGTTGTCTTGGCTTATCTGAGACAAATCTGTTTCCTCCTTTTTGCGGAAGGCTTGGTTCTAAGCGATGAAATTAATAGGATTTGCTAGTTTTATGTTCTGCGTCCGAAAATGGTCTGTGGATACCTTGCAGTTGGATTCGGGAAAGGCACTCTAAGACGTTGCTTCCACTCTTGGCCTCAGCTGAATACCTGCCACCATCTTGAAAGACATATCCATTCTCAGAAGGGTTGAGGTAAGTTTCTTGTGGTATAGAGCTGTCCACAAAGCTGATGCACAAGGTCCCAAAAGTGGAAAATGTCAAAATTTGACATTCTGAGATTCTTGCAGAACTTCTCCCTTTAAATGATTCATTTGAAAAGAGCTGGGCCTGTAAAATCGAATGGTACTCAATGTACATTTCAGCCAATTTCCCGTTCTTCTCATTATAAAGGGTTGGCGGTGGCCTAGTGGTCGGGTACCAGATTAAAGGGTTGTGGGTCCGAGTCCCAGACCAATAGGTTGCCCTGAGATTCCCTACAGCAAGGAAAAGTGAAAGTGACTGTTTTATCATTGTGAAACACAGCACAGCACACAGTGAACCACAACAAAATGCAACCATTTTCTGCGTTTCAATCAAACACACACGTGCAGCAGGGGGTAGTGATGGGGACAGTACCTTGCTCAAGGGAACCTATATCTCAGTTTCACTACACTGGTGCTGGTGCCAGGTGCCGGTTCTGGTGCTTGGCCGGAGCTGAACTGGGAACCAGCCAGAACCAACCGAGAACCGGTCCACATTTACACTAGAGAGGAGCTCAGCGGGAGCTGCATGATAATACGTCACAGGTCACGCCCACCAAATAGAAACAAACATGGCCGAACTCTCCAAACTTTGAGGATTTATTTCAGTATCCAAAGGCAGCTTATTCGCAGTGCACTTTCCAATTTCTGTTGAATCTCTGTGGACGTCCATATTGCTAAAAGAGCTTTAATTTCGTCCATGCTCCACATTACCGGACTTTGGCTCTCCACCATTTTCTCTTCTAAAGCTACCTATCACTGCACCACCGCTCGTGACGTCATGGGTTCTCGCTACCAAACCAGCAAAGTTTAGGGGCCGGTTCAGTGCTTGTTTTAGGGCACCGGCACCAATTTATTTTCTGTGGAAAAGCACGGCACTGGTTCCAAATTTGGGAACCAGAGCAGTGGAAAAGGGGTACTACTGATCTGGGATTCAAGCCCATGACTTTCCAATCCTGGGGCCAACTCCCAAACTCGGCCACCTCTGCCCCTTGGTCCCATCCCAAAAACCACTCCCTGGTGTTCACACGTTTCCATTTATTCGGATCATCAGCAGATCATCCGTTTCCATTTCTTCTGGTCCTCTGCATCTTCCTGCTTCAAACCGACAACCTGCATGTCCTCTCTCACCACATCTATAAACCTTCTCTTTGGTCTTCCTCTTCTCCTCTTTCCTGGCAGCTCACAGTGCACTGTCACCTCACAGCAAGAGGGTCCTGGGTTCGATTCCCAGGTGTGGACTCTAAGTGTTCTCTGCATCTGAGTGATTTTCCTCTGGGTGCTCCAGTTTCCTCCCACCATCCAAAGACATGAACGTCAGGTGGACTGGAGATGCTAAATTGCCCCCTAGGTGTGAGCGTGTCTGGGAGATGTGGGATACGCTCCAGCAACACCCGTGACCCTAATCAGGACAAGCAGCTATGAAAATGAGTGATTTTGAGGAGAGTGTTTTTTACCAAGTATCTGCCCTTAAGTAAGGAATGTGTGTACTTAAATATGGTTATAAAATAAAGCGCTTGTATTCATGTTGCAGCCATTTTGACCCCTTGAGTCTCTACCCGAGTCAGAAAGGCTTTCTACAATGAACCATTTGACATCCAAACACTCTGAACGACTTACGTCAAACCGTTAAGTTATGCTGAAATCTGGAAAGAACAAATGGATTTCTCTTAAAAAGTTCTACTTATTAAATAAACTGAAGGCTAAAGCGAGTCAGTCTGTTTTCTATGAACGACTAATCTGGGTCTCTCAGCTCTAATGCTGTGTGTATTGTGGGAACATGATGGGATAGAAAGCTTGAGGGTCAGTGGTGGTCCACACTGCTAAAAACCAAAGCATTTCCTCTGGCTGCACTCCAGCACTTTGATTCTAACTTCACATGGCTTGCAGCTCCAATCATAATTGACCCAAAAAAACCCTTTTTTTTCCTCATTAGTTTTCTCTTTTTTATGTTTACGACTGTAAGTCGTCTTCATTTCAGTGTTACTTTGGTGAAGGCCTGGTGTTGATTACTGCTACAACACATATGTTCTACTGCAGTCTTGTACAGAGTCTCAAAGAATAAACTTGAAGTAAAAGCAAGTCATATATTGCAGCACTTTTTTTTTTTACCCCATTTGAAAAAGCCAGCTGGCCTTTACATACTGTTAATATTTTATGATGAATGGACTAATAGAAATGTTCCCAAATGACTTAAGAACATTCCTTCTTCAACAAATCTTGGGCTTTCTTTCAATATCTTTGCAAACAGCCCAAGAAAAATACAAGAAAGACATTTAACTTCAATCAGAACTTGTATAATCCTCCTGTGAGCCCCAGTTCTGTTTCCATACATTCTGGAAATTTTTTGCAAATCGTGCCTCCTGGCTTCATTGAAGGTGTTTGCTAGGAGTGGAGCTGGGGTTACTGTATAGCAGGGCGACAGTATCAGTGTGAAATGACCAAGCCTGCACTAGTTTTTCAGTGAATATGAAGCCCAACCACACAGCATCACCAAGCAGATCAATGCTCTCAGAGGAGAAGTGCCTGACTCTGCTGCACAACCCTGCAGATGATTAAGTGGTGTCACATAGTGATTAAACAGAGAAGAAGAAAAAGAACCCAGCTGTTCTCTCTGCCAGCAAAAGCACCGCCAATTAGAGTATAGTAAAAGTGAGAAACAGGAGAATGACAGGAAACAGTTCAGTTGATTAAAACACCGGTGCTCAGGTCTGTCCACATGTTTGATCCGTCAGTCTCTCCGGCAGCACTCATATGCAGACCTCTTGTAAGAGGAATGATCATTATCAACTAAAGCAGCAAAAGGTCACATTTTAAAACACGTTAATGGACGGATACTTTATCATTTTTGCCAGCTGAAAAGAGAAGTAACTAAAATTAAAACATTAAACAACTAAGAAAGTTATTTTTCTTCTTTTCTTCTTCCTACCGCTCCTTTTAGGGGTCACCACAGCATATCTTCTGTATAACAGAAAATAGTTCTTCCTTTACTTTCAGCTGCTCTCGTCGTTCATCTTCATTTCTTCCGGTCCTCTGCATCTTCGTCTTTCACTCCGACCACCTGCATGCCCTCTCTCACATCTAAAAACCTTCTCTTTGTTCTTCTTCTTCTCCTCTCGCCAGGCAGCTCCATCCTCAACATCCTTCTCCCAATATAGTCCTCGTCGCTCCTCTGGACATGTCCAACCAACACAATCTCGCTTCTATTTCTCTTTCTCTTTCTCCAAACCATCCAACTTGAGCTATTGCTCAGGCTCTAGGCAGAGGTGGTCTAATGGTTAGGGAGTTTGCCACAGGATTGGAAGATTGTGGGTTCAAACCCCTCACCAGTAGGTTGCCCTGAGGTACCCTTGAGCAAGGTACCGTCCCCATCACTGCTCCCCAGGCACTTTCATAGCTGCCCCCTGCTGCACGGTGTTTGTGTGCATGGGTTAAATGCAGAGGTCCAATTTCGTTGTGGTTCACTGAGTGCTGTGACGTGACCTTGCAATGACAAGAATAGTCACTTTCACTTTTAAAAAACTATACTTTTCCAAATCCTGTCCAACCTGAAATGAGTATAGACATTCTAACAAAATTAATGTAGATATTGTTATACATTTGTTCAGAGCTATAGGTTATAGACTGCTGTGCCTTTTAGGATGTGGGATAAGGTATTGGGTGGTGGTGGTCTACTGGTAGGATACTTGCCTATGGACCTATTGCTCAAGAGGTCCCAGGTTCAAATTCCACCTCTGGCACTACCACCCCTACCACCCTGAGCTTAACCCTGAGATGCTCCAGGCGGGACTGTCCCTGTAATTAGGACATGGAATTCACTCTGGATAAGAGCGTCTGCTAAATGCCGTAAATGTAAAAGTGTGGTAAGTCAAAGCAGACTACTGTAGATGATCCATTACTTGAAGATGGAACGTAGAGTGAATTGCCATATGGTTAGAGTAAAATATCTTAATAATGCTACTGGGTGACTGCCCTGCCAAGTTTAGCTCCAGCCCTAATGTAACACACACCTGATACAACTACTGAAGGCCTTCAAGAGTGTGAAGTGCGATGATGATAGTAGTGCTACGTTCTGTAAAGTAAGGTAGCATATAATTTAATCTGTAAAGTTTTTTAGAGAGGAGCAGAACTAATGGCTAAGTGTAGTAAATAGTAGCAACTATTACTGCAGTTACATTAGTACTAAAGCGTGTCAAGCACTAATAAAGTCTTTGACGTTTTTACTGGTTTAAAGTGTTTAAAACTGTAATATTGCTTTAGTCTGTAGTGTGTGTGTGTTAGTTTAAAACATTGCTTTAGTCTGTAGTGTGTATGTTAGTCTAAAACACTGCTTTAGTCTGTAGTGTGTGTGTTAGTCAAAAACATTGCTTTAGTCTGTAGTGTGTGCGTGTTAGTCTAAAACACTGCTTTAGTCTGTAGTGCTAGTCTAAAACATTGCTTTAATCTGTACTGTGTGTGTTAGTCTAAAACATTGCTTTAATCTGTAGTGTGTGTTTTAGTCTAAAACATTGCTTAATCTGTAGTGTGTGTGTTAGTCTAAAACATTGCTTTAATCTGTAGTGTGTATGTTAGTCTAAAACATTGCTTTAGTCTGTAGTGTGTGTGTGTTAGTCTAAAACATTGCTTTAGTCTGTAGTGTATGTGTTAGTCTAAAACACTGCTTTAGTCTGTAGTGTGTGTGTGTTAGTCTAAAACATTGATATAGTCTATAGTGTGTGTGTTAGTCTGTAGCATTGCTTTAGTCTGTAGTGTGTGTGTGTGTGTGTGTGTGTGTGTGTGTGTGTGTGTGTGTGTGTGTGTGTGTGTGTGTGTGTGTGTGCATTAGTCTAAAACACTGCTTTAGTCTGTAGTGTGTGTGTGTTAGTCCTTAGCATTGCTTTAGGCTGTAGTGTGTGTGTGTTAGTCTGTAGCATTGCTTTAGTCTGTAGTGTGTGTGTGTGTGTTAGTCTGTAGCAATACTTTAGTCTGTAGTGTGTGTGTGTGTTAGTCTGTAGCATTGCTTTAGTCTGTAGTGTGTGTGTGTTAGTCTGTAGCATTGCTTTAGTCTGTAGTGTGTGTGTGTTAGTCTGTAGCATTGCTTTAGGCTGAGTAAAGGTGTTTCCCTGCAGGCTGGAGTGCGGAGCAGGGGAGTGTTGAGCTGAGGTTCCTTTAGGACACTGCAGGTTGTATGAGGACAGACAATATAAACACTAGTTTATAAAGTGTGTAAGACCCTAACACCAGTTTATCTGTAAAGTGGGTTAGACTGTAACACTGATTTAATCTGTAAAGTGGGTTAGACTGTAACACTGGTTTAATCTGTAAAGTGGGTTAGACTGTAACACTGGTTTAATCTGTAAAGTGGGTTAGACTATAACAGTGGTTTAGTCTGTAAGCGTGTTAGACTGTACCACTGGTTTAATCTGTAAGCGTGTTTGACTGTAACACTGGTTTAGTCTGTAAGCGTGTTTGACTGTAACACTGGTTTAGTCTGTAAAGTGGGTTAGACTAACACTGGTTTAGTCTGTAAGTGTGTTAGACTGTAACACTGGTTTAATCTGTAAAGTGGGTTAGACTGTAACACTGGTTTAGTCTGTAAAGTGCGCTAGGCCATAACACTGGTTTGGGGTCCGTGTTGTTTCTGACTGCAACACTGGTTTAGTTCAAAGTGGGTTAGACTGTAACACTGGTTTAGTCTGTAAGTATGTTAGACTGTAACATCAGTTTAATCTGGGTAAAGTGGTTAGACTGTAACACTGGTTAGTTCGTGGCATGTTAGACTGTAACATCAGTTTAGTAATTCTGAGAGACTATAGCGCTGGTTTAGTCAGTAAAGTGTTTCAGACTGTAATATTAGTTTGGTCGGTAAAGTGTGACAGACTGTAATATTAGTTTGGTCGGTAAAGTGTGACAGACTGTAACATTGCCTTTAATTGTAATTTGTAAACTGTACCATCGCTTTACTGTGTCAGCTTTGTTAGACAGTAACATTGCTTTAGACAGTAAAATCTACAAGACTTACATTTCTTTACCCTGTAAAGTTTGTCTAAAGACTAATATTAGTTTAATTCCAAAGTTTGTTAGATTGTAACATTGCTTTAAACTGTAAAGTTGATTAGACTGTAACATTGCTTTAGTCTGTAAACAAAAAGTGGTTAGACTGCACACGTTATAGCTAAAGTTGATTAGACTGTAACATTGCTTTAGTCTGTAAAGTCTGCTAGACTGTAACATTTCTTTATCCTGTAAAGTTTGTCTAAAGACTAATATTAGTTTAATCTGTAAAGTTTGTTAGACTGTAACATTGCTATCGGCTGTAAAGTTTGTTAGACTGTAACATTGCTATAGGCTGTAAAGTTGATTAGACTATAACATTGCTTTAGTCTGTAAAGTCTGCTAGACTGTAACATTTCTTTATCCTGTAAAGTTTGTCTAAATACTAATATTAGTTTAATCCTTAAAGTTTGTTAGACTGTAACATTGCTATAGGCTGTAAAGTTTGTTAGACTGTAACATTGCTATAGGCTGCAAAGTTGATTAGATCAAAATATCATATAGGTTGTAAAGTTTGTTAGACTGTAACATTGCTTTAGTCTGTAAAGTTGATTGTATCATAACATTGCTTTAGCCTGTAAAGCGATTACTATAACATTGTTTTCTAGCCTGTAAAGTCTGCTAGACTGTACTATTTCTTTATCCTGTAAAGTTTGTCTAAAGACTAATATTAGTTTAATCTGTAAAGTTTGTTAGACTGTAACATTGCTATAGGCTGTAAAGTTTGTTAGACTGTGACATTGCTATAGGCTGTAAAGTTGATTAGACTGTAACATTGCTATAGGCTGTAAAGTTTGTTAGATTGCATACAGTTATAGGCTGTAAAGTTGATTAGACTGTAACATTGCTATAGGCTGTAAAGTTGATTAGACTGTAACATTGCTTTAGTCTGTAAAGTTGATTAGACTATAACATTGCTTTAGCCTGTAAAGTCTGCTAGACTGTAACATTTCTTTATCCTGTAAAGTTTGTCTAAAGACTAATATTAGTTTAATCCTTAAAGTTTGTTAGACTGTAACATTGCTATAGGCTGTAAAGTTTGTTAGACTGTGACATTGCTATAGGCTGTAAAGTTGATTAGACTGTAACATTGCTATAGGCTGTAAAGTTTGTTAGACTGTAACATTGCTATAGGCTGTAAAGTTGATTACTGTAATACTGTTTTTTAGTCTGTAAAGTTGATTAGACTAAAAATACTGCTATAGGCTGTAAAGTTGATTAGACTGTAACATTGCTATAGGCTAAAGGCAGATTAGACTATAACATTGCTTTTAGTCTGTAAAGTCTGCTAGACTGTAACATTTCTTTATCCTGTAAAGTTTGTCTAAAGACTAATATTAGTTTAATCTGTAAAGCTGATTAGACTGTAACATTGCTATAGGCTGTAAAGTTGATTAGACTGTAACATTGCTATAGGGTGTAAAGTTGATTAGACTGTAACATTGCTATAGGCTGTAAAGTTGATTAGACTGTAACATTGCTATAGGGTGTAAAGTTGATTAGACTGTAACATTGCTATAGGCTGTAAAGTTTGTTAGACTGTAACATTCCTATAGGCTGTAAAGTTGATTAGACTGTAACATTGCTATAGGCTGTAGGGCAGCATGTGAAAGACTCAGATGAGTAGAAGGTGTTTCCCTGCAGGCTGGAGTGCGGAGCAGGGGAGTGTTGAGCTGAGGTTCTTTACGGACACTGCAGGTTATATGAGGACAGACAGAGACACACAATGGAGCTGCAGTCTCGGGTGACTAGGGATGGTGGGGGGGGGCTATATCAACATTAAATACAAAGCCCAGATGAAAAGAAAGCACAGAATGTGTGTGTGTGTGTGTGTGTGTGTGTGTGCATGTATGCTATGGGTTATTAAAAGTGAAGCAGTAGAGAGGTTAGAGCCGCCTGATTACAATGTCTGTACACTCCGCACATTTTCATGTCAGCTGTGACCTAGATAAACTTCACCGTGTGTGTGTGTGTGTGTGTGTGTGTGTGTGGGAGAGAGAGAGAGAGAGAGAGAGAGAGAGAGAGAGAGAGAGAGAGAAGAGAGAGAGAGAGAGAGAGAGAGAGAGAGAGAGAGAGAGGAACAGAGCATGCAGTTGGCAAAGGTACGTCGCTGACACAATAGAAATGCCACTCTGATTACCATGCTGCGATAGCTCCTGAGAGGGGCAGGAGAACGCAGAGCACCAAGGGACACTTAGTGTTCACACAGAGGGGTATACAGTGTGTGTGTGTGTGAGAAACAACAAGAGAGTCTCCACAAAGTTTCTGATGTGTGTGCATGTGTGTATTTGGATCTCCTTTACCTTCTCGCCAGTTTTGTTGGACGGTCCGAACCTCAGATTTATCTTCAAACATCATCCTAACGGGTCCGTATCCTACCTTTTCATGACAAGTTTAGATCGAAAACATTAAAAGTTCATCTTAGGGGGCTGTGTCGCAGCCCTTTAATCATCTAAAATAGCTTTTTCTTGCCATTCAGGCCCTTATAACTTAATTGCAAATGGATGGGTATAAACAGCTGTAGGCACAAAAGGTGTGTCTATAAACTCATTACTCACTGCATTACAAGTGACAGGTGAGGTGAATAACACTGGTTATCTCATTACAGTGGCACCTCGGGATACCTTAGGTATCAAGTGATCAGTCAGGTCTTGATGTTGATGTGAACTGTCGACACAAAGTCAGGGCCACCTGACTCACTGATGCGCATTGGCAGTGAAGGCTAGCCCTCCCACAGAAGAGCTACTGTATCACGAATTGCTGAAAGAAGGGTGACAGATCATACAGTGCATCCCAGCTTAGTGTAAGGGGCTGGAGACCAGTCAGAGTGCCCGTCCTGACCACTCCAGGAACCTGGGGCCTAGTCTCTAACCACCATGTCGCCACTGCTCACTGAGGCACTCTTCCAGCATGCAAGCATCATCCAGGAATCCGTTGAGGAACAAAAATTTCAAGGTATTGACTTGGCCTCCAGATTCCCCAGATATCAATCCAACTGAAATAACATGTCCGATCCGTGGCCCCGCTTCACTAAGAAGAGGACTTAAAGGATCAACAGCATGGTGCCAGAGATCACAGCACACCTTCAGGGGTCCTTCAGAGTCCATGCCTTGATGAGACACAGTTCTTTGACCTCTTAATAATTGTAGCTGTTAGATGTTCTGTATTTGTCTATAGAGATGAAGTGTGGCTCAGTGTTTCTCAGCGTTTGTGAGGGAGAGATTCCACGAAGTTTTTGCACTCTGTCTCAGCATGTGTGCGAACTGGAGACTCTGCGGGGGAGTTACTTTGTGTAAATATGTGTAAGTGTATGTTTGAAAAGCAGGTCAGTCCTCGTGAAGCTATGCTGTCCTCACCTAGTCTATATAGCTGTGCGTGGCTTCTGGAACATATTCAGGGCCTTGATTTTTCAGAACGTTCCGAGAAAAACAGACCTGTCTTACAGGACCAGTGTCAAGTGAAAGTGACTGTTTCTCGTTGTTGTGAAACACGGCACAGCGCAGCGAACCACAAAGAAATTCAAGCTATGCTTTTCACCCATACACACCCTGTAGCTATTTAAAGCACCCAGGGAGCAGTGATGGGGACAGTACCTTGCTCAAGGGTACCTCAGGGCAACCTACTGGTCTGGGATTCGAACCCATGACCGAGTCTCTAACTACTAGGCCACTGCTGCCTGTCAGGACAACTGAGTTATCACTCGCTCCATGTTTCTAGTCTTTAAAAGCGAAGGAGAGAAAACTAGTGTGGTCTGAGACTAAAGATTAGGTTTAGAATTATGCTTAGAAAAGTGTTTCCATTTGATTCCACAGTTCTACATTAATATGACATTTTCAGATTCTCATGAACATCCTACAAGAAGATACAGAGTGAAGAAAATATTATACTTGTTCATGCGTTTATTGAAGAAAGTGATTCGTTATTTCTGTCCGTGGCAAAAGTATGTGAACCTCTGCTCTCAGGAGGTACCGTGACCCCTTTGTGCAGCCAAAACTGCAACTTAACTTTTCCAGTAACTGTCAGTCCTCATTACAACCAGTTCTCCAGTAAAAAAAAAAACAAAAAAAAAAAAAACAGCCTTAACTGAGCCATGTTGGTGGGTTTTCCCTCCTGAACTGCCCAGGTCCTTTCCCAGCATTTCTATTGGATTGAGCCCGGATTTTGTCAGGATTTTGACTTGAATGCTTCAAAACATGAACTTTATTTTTCTTTAACCATTTTTAGTAGAACGACGTTTGAGTTATTGTCATGCTACATGACCCACCGTCTCTAGATTGGAGCTCAGATGCAGATGATACTACCACCACCATGTTTCACAGATGGGATGAGGCTCTAATGTTGAAATGTAGTTTGTGTTGGTATGATGGTAGTTAGAGGCTGATAAAGTTAAAGTACAGCAGTGCCAAATAATGATGTTTAAAGGTTTTTTTTCACTTCCCAGATTCATTTTTACTATTTTACTAGATTTAGTACATCTTGGTATATTTGAACATATCCTTGTATCTCCGACCTGGGTAGGCTGGACACTTTTGAGAAGATTCAGCTTTGTTCTCATGGCTTTTCTTGTGGCTCAGCGAAGCCCTCTTTTCAGACGGACTCGCTTGATCGCAGTATTCCGCTTGCTGAGGCCTTGTTTCAATTTCAGATTGCTTTAAGATGATAATTTAACTTAACTGGCTGTAATCAAGTTTGGATTGGTCCAGTTAAATTGGTCTTGAGTAAGTTTGATTACATGAATGAGGGGATAATTACAATTTTTCACTTGATGTTGAGGGTGTTGTCACAACAGATCATTTAGTTGGAAGATCTAAAACAAAAATAGAAGAAGTCCCATTCTGGCAAATGCTAACACATGACATATAATTAATATTGACTGTATTTTATATAAAAGGGCTTATTGTTTGTACATGACATATGTAACATATACATATTGTTTGTTTGAGCAAATCCTCGTATCTCCTCACTTTAGCAAGACTATATCTAAAACTCCAAATCCAAGAGTTAAAAGAGTCTATTTAAAGAAATGTACCCACAGTGATGTTTTTATTCCTTTCTCATATAATACTCCTGTTTCTGAAGGTCATTTTGGTCAATCTCCCACATGTAAATTAAACTTGTATGTGTGTGTGTGTGTCTACACAGCTGTGAGTGGTTCACCTTTTTCCAAATGATGTCAGTGATGTCAGGTGAGTGATTATTTTGAGGATTCATTTTAATGTGGAACAAACACAGTGCTATCCGTCAATCCAAAATGTTGCTGGTAAAGTGAGAATAATAAACAAAAACGACTCAAAATGTACAAATAAACATTTCTGACAACTCGGGAAAAGAATCAGTGAGCAATAGCCACCCTTCTTTTCAATAGCAGTCATAATCCTTCCATTCATGGAGTCTGTCAGCTTCTTGATCTGTTGACGATCAATTTTTTTGCAGCTGCAACCACACCCTCCCAGACTCTGTTCAGAGAGGTGGACTGTTTTCCTTCCTTGTAAATCTCCCGCTTCAGAAGGTCCACAAGTTCTCGACAGGGTATAGGTTCAAGTGAGGAAGGGTGCCATGTCATTATTCTTTCATCTTTAAGGCCTTTACTGGCTGCGCAGTGGAGAACTTCCATGCATGTGACGGAACATCGTCCTGCAGAAAAATCATGGTCTTCTTGAAGATGCAGACTTCTTCCTGAACCACCACTTGAAGAAAGTGTCTTCTAAAAAGGGGCAGTAGGTTTTGGAGTGGATTTTGAGTCCATATTCCATGGCCCAGGCTTGATGTTTCAACTTATGTGTCTTGTTTATTGGTGGCTGAGTTTCAGCCTTCATTACCTTGGCCATGTCTCTGAGGAAAAGAAGCTGCCTAGTAATTATGCACACCTTGATACAGGGATTTGATCTCCTCAGGCCTCACCCTCCCTCATTACACAGATACACATCACCTGATCTGCTTAAATCCAATCAGCATTCAAGTTCATACAGCTTGGAGTTGGAACATATGCATAAAAATGATGGTATGGCCAAAATACTCACCTTCCTAATAACTGCACACAGTGTATGGTGGAAGAGAAGAACTTTGTCTTTATTCGATGAAGCTTTAGGAAAAGAGTCATGTGTGTGTGTGTGTGTGTGTATGTGTGTGTGTGTGTGTGTGTATGTGTCTTGCTTTGAAAAGCAGGTCAGTCATGGCTGCTGTGACGTTGCATACCTTGTCCTCACTTGGCCTTTAGTCTATTTAGCCTATACAGCTCTGTCAGTGTGTGTGTGTGTGAGTGTGTGTGTGTGCGTATGCGTATGCTTTCTGCAATGAGTGCTGGAAAAGAAGGTCACACATTTCGGCTCAAGTGCTATGTATATTGGTATAACATTGCCTCTAGTCTATACAGCAGTGTGTGTGTGTGTGTGTGTGTGTGTTTGTGTGTGTGTGTGTGTGGCTCATACAGTATTAGAAAAGCAGGTCAGACATTTCTGCTGGGCAGTAAACACTGGCATATACTCTGCAGTCTATAGTGTGTGTGCGTGTGTGTTAGGCGGAGGGTTCGAAAAGCAGGTCAGACATCCCCTCACGTAGCCGCGTGTCTGTATGTCGACTTGCCTTGCTACGCTTGTTAGAACCAGACAGAGTCATTTAATTTGGCCTCATTTACTCTTTTCCCACATAAACTGCTCCTGCGTGTTTTTAAAAGATAAAATCTTCAGGATCTGCATCTTCAGGAACTTCATCTCTCGCTTTAGGATGGAGCATTATTAAGGTTAGGATTAATGTCTGGCGGTTAGTTTCTGATGTCAGGTCAGACAGCTGTGTATTTAGATTGAAGCTTGAAATTGAAAATGACACTAAAATGAATGAATGAATAACATGACCAGTCATTCAATCATTCATTCATTCCACATTTCCAGAACTGGGTCATGGTACATCATAATTCTTTCCTCACAAGTTGTACAAATGCACATTAATGTGTCAATAATGGTGTTAGAACTGTTCATCTCTGTCTGTTCGCAGCTCTACAGATACGCTGCTGGCTTAGGGTATGCAAAATTGACACACACACACACATTCACACACATTAACCCGACTAGAGGTTATATGAGTACAACATATAGCACCACTGCCATGCCTGACCTGTTTTTTTTTTTCTTAGTCATTGGAGGCTACAGACAGGACACACACGCACACACACACTTGTTCACAATAACACACTAGCAAAGATGCACAACAGCCAAATCACTGCTCACAAGACAGTGTTCCACTTTATAATGTTTATTAAGCTTGCTTTAGTTTTGGAAAGACAGAGGTTTTTGAGAAATGTCAGCATGGAGAAATACTTTAAAGGGCCTAAGACTGACCCTTAAAGGAATAGGCTGCTGGAAAATATTCTTTAAGATCCCATCCACTTTCCCTAAACGTGTTCAATAGATCAGTCAAGACATATTTAGTTCAGCTCTGTCAAGAAGCACTAACAATCAATAGGCACCCAAACTGTGAAACCCAACTTAATTCAACCTGCTCATCTAGCTCTCCACTAAGCTGGTGGGTGTGGACGTGAGCACACACCATGACTTACAGACAGCTGTTTCAGATTGGACCGGATCAGATCTTGGATCAGTTTTTTTCACGTTTATGATGCTCATGGTCACAAAAGCTGATTCTAGATCAGCAGTTATAGCCCAAAGGTGGTTTGTGAAAACAGAGAGTGACCTGCCACAATGTTCAGCAAATATTATTCCCTGTCCAAGTTTAGTTGGGTGGGATTTGGACAGAGTGCCCGTTCCTTTACTTAAGTACATGCAGTGCAATCACATGCAAACACAATATACAGCCAAACACGAAGGCTGAAGGTCAGTGGATCTGCACAAATCTGTGTCACCCAAATGTAGCCTAGTTTCACTCACAGGTTGCCCAGCGATTAGGGTAGATCAAAATGAGCTGTTTTATGCAGCACAAAGAGCTAAAACCGATAATCAGGCTGGAAAGAAGGGCACTGCTGGAATGACAGTTGTAATGTGGGTTCAGTAACAGACACCAGAAAATCATCTGAACATTTGGCAGTGGCCTCTCATCACTGGAAATATGCAAAAGTGGACAGTCTGGGTTCAGAAAGTAAGTTTCTGAACCCAGACTGAAGTTTGTCTTTTTCATAACAAATCCTATAAGATGCTATATGAGAAGGAAAACATGCTAACGTATCATTTTCTTTCAGATATTACTCAATGAATGAATAAATACGTACAGTACTGTGCAAAGGTTTTAGGCAGGTGTGAAAAAATACTGTAAACAAAGAACGCTTTCAAAAATGGAAGTGTTGATCATTTTTCATTTTCATCAACCAACAAAATGCAGTGAGTGAACAAAAGAGAATCTAAATCTGATCAATATTTGGTGTGACCACCCTTTGCCTTCAAAACAGCATCAATTCTTCTAGGTACACTTGCACACAGTTTTTGAAAGAACTCGGCTGGTCGGTTGTTCCAAACATGACTGTGTTTCTCCTCCGTGTGACATTGATGATCATCAGTACCTGTTTGGTAAAACTGTAATCCTACACAATCCCTGACTTTGTGCAAGTGTACCTAGAAGAACTGATGCTGGTTTGAAGGCAAAAGGTAGAAACACCAAATATTGATTTGATTTAGATTTTGTAAATTGATCAAAATAAACAATCATTATTTATATTTCTGAAAGCATTCTTTGTTTACAGCATTTTTTCACACCTGCCTAAAACCTTTGCACAGTGCTGTATATATATATATATATATATATATATATATATATATATATATATATATATGACAACTTCATTATTTCGCCCTTAGATGATAAAACAACAGCAAGCCTTATAAAAGTGACCATTCTTGCCATTGTGAATCACACACAGCACACAGTCAACCACAACGAAATTCAACATCTGCTTTTCACCCACACACACCCTGCAGTAGGGGACAGACATATCCAGCACCAAGGGAGCAGTGATAGGGACGGTACCTTGCACAAGGTTACCTCAGGGCAACCTACTGGTCCAAGATTCAAACCCAGTCCTGGGGCCAACTCTCTAAACACTGGCCCACTGCTGCCCCACCGATGATTACTGGATTCGCATAAACCCAATCACCACTTCAACACTGTTCACTAAGAAGCATGAATCCAGTTACCACAGACTCAGTGTAGACGATATTACACGTCAGACCACACAGTTAGTACATCCAAAGTTTATGAAAAGCAACCTACAAACGATTAATATCTTAGGATGAAGCAAACGGCCGCTTTGAGGCTGGAAAAAAATGCATTGGCCATTTATTTGTGATGACCTGATGCACTGAAAGAGAATCTGTTTTGGCATTTTGACCAGGTCCACATCATCATGCGAACATTGTGGGTTCAAACTTCACTGAGAAAATTATTTGAAAACAGTCTTTGCATCGCTTTTTACAGGTACAGCTTATCTGGGAGGGAAGATACCATGATCAGAATTGTGGTTCATCTAGACAGGCAGTGGTGGGCTCGTGGTTAGGGACTAGGCTCCATAATCAGAAGGTCGAGGGTTCAGGTCCCAGACCAGTAGGTTACCCGGAGGTACCCTTAAGCAAGATACTGTCCCCCATCACTACTTCCCGGATGCTGGATGTTTGGCTGCCCACTGCTCCACTGTGTGTGTATGGGTTAAATGCAGAGGATCATTTCATTGTGTTGCACTCTGTGCTGGATTGTGTGTTCACACTGATAAAAATCACTTTTGCAGCTCTAGTCCACACTGGAGGTTTAAATTCAAATAGCAGCGAAGATAAAGATCTGAGGTCTTAAGGCCGTGGCAGGTACGTGTGATTGGTACGCAGGGATCAGAATTAAGATCAGTTGGACATTCTGTAATGATACAGAGAGCATAAAGATTTTGAAAGGTCATTCAATAACTGACAAAAAAAAAACTAAATACATTTCTTTATTTTTAAAATTCAGCTTCGTTTGCTTGTTCTGGCATGTGATCGTTCAGAGCCGGTCAGGTTTACCCATGGCTCCACACAACTAGGGTTAGCAATTGCGATCGACTCACAAAAACCAAAATCGAGACGTTTACTATGTAAACTAAAACCCGAAGTGACTGGAGAAGACTTGAATCGGAGTGGAAAAGGGTTCACACACTGTAATGTCCATGCTGGAGGGCAGAGTGAAAGCCAGTAAGGAATGTATGTGTGTGACGAGACAGTGAGATGGCCTGGCCTCGTTCAGGTGGAAAGCTGATCCTCTGAAGGACAAAAGCACTTGGCCAGAACTGACTGAATGTGACTTCACAATGAATAAAGAAAGTAGCACACTAGCACACAGTGTGAATGCGGCCTTTGTGCTCTCCAGACACTGTGTGTGTGTGTGTGTGTGTGTGTGTGTGTGTGTGTGTGTGTGGTAGTGGAGCGAGTCTACAGAGACCCACACTAGAAGGTTGCAGTGTTTTCAAAGTTAGGTCAAAAACCAGAGCTGAAAGACTCGCTGGTTAAAATCTACTCAACCAGGGCTGTTTCTGAACATTTGGGGGTCACAGCAACATCCTGCACCAATCATATGAAAGCGGGGCCTCGGATGTCTTTCATAATGTATTATTTCATGTCATTAAATTACCTGGGGGCCACTAGCCAAGGGGTCTAGTGGTTAGGGTGGCCAAGTAGTAAGAGACTAGGGACTCGGGATTGCAAGGTCTGAAGCCCAAACCAGTAGGTTTCCCTAAGGTACCCTTCAGCAAGGTACTGTCCCCATCATGTCTGCCCACTGCTGCACAATTGATGTATGAGTTAAATGCCGAGGATGCATTTCATCATGTCTCACTGTTTGCCGTGCCGTGTTTCACAATGACAAATAGTCACTTTCACTTCACTTATCTCAGAGGAGCTGGAAAAAATGTGAATGGATCCCCAAATACGTGTAAACAGCATGGATCGTTTAACCTACAATTCAAAGTGAAAGTGAAAGTGAAACACACACACACACCGTGCAGCAGGGGACAGCTATTTAAAGTACGGGGACGGTACCTTGCTCAAGGGTACCTGATAGCTCTGGGTTCCTGCTAAATAAGAGAAGTTATAAAACATTTATGGCATTTATCCAGAGCGACTTCTGTGTCCTAATTACAGGGACAGTCCCCCTGGAGACACTCAGGGTTAAGGGTCTTGCTCAGGAACCTATTGGTGGTAATGCTGGAGGAGGGATTCGAACCTGTGACCGCTTGGTCCATAGGTCCACTGCCACCCCATAAAAGGGAGCAGTTAATTATTACAATTCATTTTAATCACATAATAATCATTTGTAGCTCTTTTAGTTCAGGTTTCCTTGCTGCTCCGTGTGCTGCATTAACTCTGGATCAGGTTTCAGTTTAAATGGATCTTCCTGCATTTGCAGGTTTATGGAAAAATTTGAAATATGTGAAACATGTGAAAGCTGTTGTCTGAAGGCAAGTGTTATGACGTTCAGTGTTTCCTTTCTTTATCTTTTTCTTAGATTTGCAAATCTGTGACCATCTTTATTTTGATGGTCTCCCACAGATGATCTTCAGGATTTTTATGATCGCTTACACATGATCTGCAAACCAGCTATGATTCTCACAGACCGACGCTCAGGTGTTTTTAGCTCAGTCCACAGATAATTCCAAACACATTTACTGCAGTTTCTTCTCATTAACAACTTTTCAAAGACTTTCTTCAAACCACAACCCAGTGCTCTGTCTCTGAGCTCAATTTTCTTGATCATCTCTCATCGTCATTTCATCCAGTCGTTTTGGAAATCACTTCCAGAACTCTGACCTCAGCAGAAGCAACACTAAAAAGCTTTTTCTACACTTTTGATTCAGTGAAACCAACAAGAGAATAAAAGTGAGAGTGTCTTCAAAGACTAATTTAAAGCGACAGGGACTGAGGTGTCCAAAATCCAAAAACGCATGTTTTTTTATGTTTGGATCTTCTTTATGGAAACTGGGTTTACAATGAAAAATAGATATTGTTGGTCCTCTTTTTGCACTTGTTCACAGAATTCTGTGCAAAATGATCCCTAACACCTAAGGTTAGGGTTAGGGTTAGAGTTAAGATTAAGGTTAGGGTTAGATTAAGATTGAAGTTGGGGTTAGGGTTAGATTTAAGAGTAAGGTTAGGGTTAGATTAAGGTTAATACTGGGGTGAGGGTTAGACTAAGTGTAAGAATGAGGTTGGGGTAAAGGTTAAATGAAGGGTAAAGTTGAGGTTAGTGTTAGATTTAAGATTAAAATTTGGATTAGTTTTAGATTTAAGATTACAATTGGGGTTAAAGTTAGATTAAGGTTAAGACTGGGGTGATGGTTAGATTAAGTGTAAGAATAAGGTTTGGGTTAAGATTAGATTAAGGGTAAAGGTTGGGTTTAGGGTTAGATTTAAAATCAAAGTAGGGGTTAGGGCTAAATTTAAGACTAAAGATGGGGTTAGAGTTACATTTAAGATTTAGGTTGGGGTTTGAGTTAGATTTAAGATTAAGGTTGGGGTTATGTTCTGTGTAATTTAATACATGTAGATGTAAATACCAGGAAATAAAAGCTGAAATTTTGATTTTCATATTGATGTTTTGATCTCAAATCCAGATGTGCTCAATTACAAAATAAATTCTTCTGCCTTTCTCTTTCAGTACTTTTTATGATTTATTTGGGTAACTGCTTTTACCACTATACTACTAAAAATAGTCCTGAGAGCAAACCTCCCAGAACACCACAGCCGGTAACTGCCAGAAGATGAAGATGTGTGGATGTGGGTTGGTGGAGGGAAATGATCTGATAATGTTCTCAATAAGCTCGGTGGAACGCCAACATTACTCGGAGGTAACAAAGCTGTTTCTGATGAAATGGGTTGTGTGGAAGATGAAAAGATATGAAAGCTCACCTGAGAGCACAACTCAGCTGCCATTTCCATTCATCCTGCAGTGACATAAGAAAGTATGTATTCGAACGGCCTTGATCAGACTCGGCGTCTGAAATGAGCATTTTTAGTTTTGCATTGGATTTATTATGCAAATGCATCTTAAAACAACACAATTCATAGCAAAAACCGTGTGAACACGCTTTAATGATCATGCACTTTTATCAGACTTTCACTTTAACTTGCTTTATTCTTATTCCCATCAGTCCGGGACCAGGATTCCTCGGGAAGGAGATCAATTACTCATTTGTATAAGTGTGTGTGTGTGTGTGTGTGTGTGTGTGTGTGTGTGTGTGTGTGTGTGTGTGTGTGTGTGTGTGTGTGTGTGTAAGTGATGAGATAAGCCAGAGAGTGTAAGAGAACCTGGAAGAAGAATGAGACAGAAAGAAGACAAAGAAGGGTTCAGAGAAGCAAAAGTGATTGAAAAAGAAAAATATACATCGTAAAAAAAGAGGAATAAATGAGAAAGTAACTGTTATTAGGAAAAGAGAAAAAAAATGAGTTTTTTTTTTTTGATTGAGGCAGTGAGTAATAAGCCAGAAAGGTAAATGTGAGCGTGAAACAGAACAGCACATAGAAAGAAGGAGTGAAAAGAACAGAAGAAAAAAAAAAGAAACGTAAAAGAAAGAAATGGAAGAGAGAAGAGCAAGTGAAGAGAAAGTAAAAGAATGAGTCAAAGTTGCAGGAGCAAGTTTGAGAAGGGAGAGAAAGAAACCGAGAAAGACATAGCAAGTGAGAGGGGGAAAAAAAAGCTAGAGATAAAGGACGAGTGAGAGGAGAGAAAGAATGAAAGGGGGAGTAGCACGGATTCATTTAGAGGGTGCAGAGGAGGCTGAGCGCAACACTAGCACTGGGCGGAGAAAAGAGAGAGAGGGAGACAGAGAGAGAGAGAGAGAGAGAGAGAGAGGGAGGGAGGGGAAAGCAGAAAGGAGGGAGGAACAAGTGTAGAGAAAGGGAGTGAGGGAGGGAGGGAGGAGACGTCCTCAGAGTGACCCACTGTGCGCAGACAGGCCGAGTTATTCTCTCCTCACATGCCCTCTGCTGCACACACACACACACACACACACACACACACACACACACACACACACTGAGCCTGGTGTTGGCAGCAGCTGTGTGTCTGTTGGGCTCACGCACAGTTTATCTTCTAAGTCACATGCCGCCATGTTCTCCACGACTCAGAAGTGACAGAAGTGTGAATTGCTGAGCTTCTGCAGGAAAACAGCAGCAGTGTGATCATACTGATCAGCGCTGGGACTCTGCCGCACCTGGCACTGCTTCACAAACACACCAGTGAATCAATAATGAGACTCCATCAGACACCGGCCTGCAGGGCTTTCGCCATCGTTTACTCTGTTCACATTACATCAACTCATTCATTCAGCACACAACCTTACACAACATACCCTCACCAGCTCACCCTTACCCCACTGCCTCAGGCTCCGTTTATTTGACTGTTACTGTTGTTACTTTTTTATTTATTTTATTCACTTTCTTGAGTGATCTTATATATTTCCCCACACATGAATTGCATTAAATATATGGAACGTGGCAAAAATCATTCTAATTTGACATTGACATATTTTGAATATATCAGTGGTTAGCGCTCTTCATAGTGAGGGGGTCCCATTCTCGGATGGGATGGCCCACATTGTTTGCATGTTCTCCACGAGGGTCTGGGTTTCCTGCAGGTGATTCTGTTTCCTCCCACATTCAGAAGACATGGAGGTCAGGTGGACGGGATGATGAAGTGCCCCTCAGTGTGTGTTTGTGTGTAAGTTCTAAGTGGGATAAGTGTTCGTGATTGGCTCCAGCACCTAAGGCGTCCCTGGTGAGGATCTGTGATTAAGGTACTGGATGGATGGATGCATGGATTCCGATCATTTCCACTGGGCAATTTATCATGAAAAAAGCAAAAACTAAGAAAAATATAGATAGAAGGTTTTGACAGTGAAGTGGTGTAGTTCTCCTCCAGGATGTGTATTAGGAAGCGGTTAACTGATGCCTGCATCACTTCTGAATATTATGTGTGTTTAAATATGACAGTTTTTCAGATGTGTAAACACACACTTGGCACTAGTCATTTGAAGACTGGGGCTTGTGGTTTAATAGCTGATGTTTGTGAAAAAATAAAGGAACTCAGAAAGCCATGTCCTTTCTAGATGAGGAACTACTGTCGTAATAGTGTTATTTGACATACAAGTGATGAGAATGCAGGTGGATTATTTCCTTTGCAGGAAGGTCAGTCTGAAGGAGATCTGAGACTGCAAAGCAGTGACAGGGGAGAGTGTATGTAGCTAAACTGCATAGGATGGTGGTCTGTAGGATGACCTTGGAGGTCAAGAAGAGGAGGAAAGTCAGGGCAGAGTCAAGGATCAAGTGGTGGAAGCTGAAGGGGAATTCAGGCAGGAGTTAACACGGGCACTGGGTGGTGTTAAAGAGCTACCGGATTACTGCAGAAGTGATAAGACAGACAGCTAGAAATGTACTTTGTGTGACATCTGGATAGAAGAAGGAGGATAAGGAAACCTGGTGGTGGAACCGAGAAGTCCAGGAGTGTACACAGAAGAGGGAGGGTGAAGAAGACATGGGACAGTCAGAGAGATGAAGAAAGTAGACAGGAGTACAAGGAGATGAACCGCAGGGTGAAGAAAGCAGTGGTGAAGGCCAAAGATAAGGTGCTTGGTGAATTGTATGAGAGGTTGGACAGTAAAGAGGGAGAAAAGGACCTTTACCGAGTGGCTAGACAGAGAGACAGATCTGGGAAAGATGTGCTACAGGTCAGGGCGATTAAAGATAGAAATGGAAACGTACTCACAGGTGAACAGAGCGTGTTGAGCAGATGGAAGGAGCACTTTGAGGGGCTGATGAATGAAGAGAACCAAAGAGATTTGTGGATGCCAGAGGAGAGACGAGGAAAAGAAAGTAGTAACAGTGTGTTATATTTGTACCCCCCACCCCCCCATCATAGACACACATGCACTACATCCCCTACTAATCCTTTCACTCCCTTTCATGAATGTGACTTTCTGAGTCCATTGATTTATTTAGATTTTAAAGAATAATGGTCCTCCATTGTTTTGAGAATGAATTTTCCACCACTTCACTGCGAGCTCTACTGAGACAACTGGCTTCTCAGACACAGGGCACAAAGTGAATTTGGGATTTAAAGGAATTTTCAGGACAGAATCATCTCCCCAGCACTGTGATCCTTACCAGAACTGAACTCAGTCTGGTACCAGAAAACGACATTTATTATTCACTCCACTGTCCGACTCTGTACTGCCGATGCTCTGTTGTGTCATTGGAACTTAAGCTTGAGGTTATGCTTTGTGTTTGCTGCAGTGCCTACATGAGTCATTCCTGTTATTGGAGTATTCTGCCATGTTTTTCTCTTGATGTTGTTTGCAGTGTGGCTTTTTCAATGAAATATTTTTGCCAGCCTCTCTGTCACTGAAGATATTTTTGCCAGTTTGGCCAGGCACTACATTTCTTGAAAGATCTGCAGTTACTCATAACCAGAGACATTCTAATTTTGTTTTAAAGTCAACATAATTCTGAAATCTTTTACGGTTCCTCCCAAGCAGCGATTTGAACCCTAACCTAAAGCTTTTATGCAGTGGTGTTATCCACCACACTGTCTAACTGCATAGAGTCTCACTCTCACTCATTTTCTTATCCGCTTATCCTCGTTAAGGTCATGGGGAGTGCTGGAGCCTATCCCAGCTCTTACAGGGTGAAAGGTGGGGAAACACCCTGGACACCAGTCCATTTCAGGGTAGCCACATAGACAAACACACACACCTAAGGGTTCTGCAGGGCAAGAACGTGGAAGACACAGGAAGAACATGCAAAATCCACACAGAAAAGACCTGGACCCTCCCGCCTGGGAATCGAACCCAGGACCTACTCGCTGTGAGGCGACAGTGCTACCCACCGCTGCCTGCTGCATGGGCACTCTTTCCTTAATATGTCATGTGTAAAGAGTGTGTCCACACAAAAGGAAAGGCAGATTTTTACTGAACAAACAAGCAGGACATGGAAAATAAGTTTGATAAACTTTCTGATAAAAAAAAAACCAGCCAACAAATCTAAACCGCACCCAGAATGAACTTGCATGCTTACTCAGGAAAAAAAAAATCAATAAAGCTAACCAACAATAAGGGCAGCCTCATGCATCTTTTATTCACTCATAGAAACAGAAAGCTCACAGAAAGCTCACAGAAAGCAGCGAGTTTACACACTAGTGTGTTTCAGTCTGGCCAGGATGGACGCGCTTTAACCCCATCCAGCAGCAAATTCAAGCATGTTTTGCACCAATTTGATGACTGCCAAGACGCGTTCCTTAGGGTTACACATATCTCTTTAACTCTTTAATGGTCAGCATAAAGCTGCTATATCTGCTGCTTAATGTGCTCTTCCCCTGCAATAATGTGCTCTCTCAGCACATTTTACATGTCTATTACTGATTCATAAGGACATTGTTTGAATTTGACCAGAAAATAAAAGTGGCTAAGGCGTACTAACGGAGCAGCAGCCGACTGACAGAGTCACTGATAAACTTTCAGCTCTACACTTCCATTATAACATGTCCCAGTAAGTAATGTGATGACCAGCTTCAGCGTTGCGTGTTTTGATGCTGCTATGTTGGCATCTCCATCATCTCTGAAGAACACCAATGTTAAGCTTTGGATGTTGCTGTAAGAAATACTGCAGATGGGATTTAGTAAGTGAAGAGAAAGTGAATATTTTGTCGTTGTGAAACATGGCACAACGAGATGTAATTTTGCCCATACACACCGTGCAGCAGGGGGCAGCTATTTAAAGCACCTGGGGAGCAGTGATGGTGATGGTACCTTGCTTAAGGGTGCCTCAGGGAAACCTATGGGTCAGGGATTTGAACCCATGACCTTCCGATCCTGGTCCTACTCCCTAAGCACTAGGCCACCGCTGCACCGTGTGTGTGGGTGAAAATGAAAGGTAACTAGATGTCTGCTAGGCCGCAAAATGTCACACTGTAACATATCTAACCAAGTGCATAAATATTAACTCATGCATCGCAAGAACAACATTTATGGTTTAGGAGGACTGTCATAGTCGCCAGCTGATCTAGAGAACTGAACTGGTTCTCCATGTGTTCTAGTGTGTTGGTCCATGCAGGGAGAGCTGAGTTATTTTTCCTGAGCTGAAAGTGTGTAGATTCATAGAAGAAAAATGACAAATTTAAAAGAGAAAACATTCAAAAAGGCTATTCATTACCCTTTGGTCACACTTTGTTGTATCTCTGGTGGAACAATTTGATATATGTTGGTTTTTTAAACATCGCAGTATCAGAAACCACCAGCACAATCCAACAATAAAGATAGCATGGAGGTCATACAATGAGAGAAAACACTTTGGCACATAAAAAGCTCTGATTCCACCTGCTGATCATTTTTACTTTGAGCAAGGGCATGCACATTCACTCAAGTTGATTTTCGAAAGGGTTTAGAGGGCCTCCATGCATTAATGTAACATAAGGAAAAATCTGTATTGATTAAACCTGTTGGCCCAGTGGTTTCAGCAGATTCTGGGTTTGATTCCCAGCTGGGCAGGCTGGGAGCTTTCTTTGTGGATTTGGTGTTCTCTCCATGTCTGTGTGGCTTTCCTCCAGTTTCCTCCCAAGTCTGAAGACATGCATGTCAGAGGCTAATAAAAGCGAGTAAAAGAAGTTCCTCCCACCTTCAGGATAAATCATCAGATGGGGTTCCTGCTCTGCATGGTCATGAGAATATTGTGGCTCGGCTTTAGGAGTCAAGTGGGCACTTTATTAGTTTAGTTATTTCTTGTTTTGACAAAAATTTCACTTTTACAATATTGCCTCCGGGTAGTGATGGAGCGCATCCAGGTGGTGGTGGTCTTGTGTTAGAATACCTGCCTATGGACCAAGAAGTAGGTTCAAGTCTTACCTCCAGCACTACCATCATGGAGTTCCTGAGCAATACCCTTAACCCTGAATTGCTCCAGGGAGACGGTCCCTGTAATTAGGAAATGGAAGTTGTTCTGGGTAAGAGCGTTTGATAGATGCTGTAAACATAAATTAAAGAAAGCCAGAGCCATGTCGATACTTTAGAGGGATAAATGCTCAAAGTTAAAAGTGGCAAATGGATTAAACTGGAGAAAAACAACCTGTATATGTATGGTCAATGATGAATTTAGTTTTGTGGATTTTGGCACCTTTTTGTGTTAAATAATTGGTAATGAAGTATATTCTCTTCATAAACAGCATTCTAGGGGGTTGGCTTGTGTCTATGCCTACATTTATTGGAAATTACAAGTGACACAACCAGAACATAAAAACCTTTTGTTGAAGGGAAGAAAAAGCTCTAGCACGTTATTTGTGTACACCAGTTTTTATTCTAAATGCTCGCTCTAAATAATTTACATGTAAAGCTATTTAAATGAAAGCCTTGCATGTCTAAACTTTCCCTGAACCCTGTTTCTCCCAATTAAGGTTAATGTCTCCATCTAGTGGGATAAAATGCGATCAGACCCTTACAACAGTGAGGACTCAATAGATCACAGACTTTGCAAAGTAGAAAACGGATTTGGACCACGATGATTTTATTTATTATTATGCTAATGTGTCTGGTTACTTATTGTCCCCTGAAATTGTGTGATTATATATGAAAAGGACTGAACACTAAACGGTTTATCCAATATAGACTCTTCAAACAGACACATTTTTATGTGGAGAAAAGAGGCAAAACAACAGAACTGCAATTAATACACTATAATTCAATAATGATTCATATCAAGATATCTTCAAGATGTCTTCAATCATGCAATCATTGCAGCGAGTTCATACGAAAAGCATTGCTAATATTTTGGGCAGATGGACATGAGGTCACCATTCCCTCCCTTTATATCCCACAAGCATCATTAGAAGGATATAAAGTGCCCCAGTGCTGGACAGAAGAACCGTTTAACTGCATTCTCAGGAGTGATCGAGCTCCTTCGGTACCTTCGGGGTGAGCTGGAGTGTCCTTTGTGATCCAGATCTAATCCAAAACCCATACCTCTGATCCAGAACCTGTGAGGTATGATGACCTGCAGTTAGTCTCATGGCTGAATGCAATTAAAGCCTCAAAGCAATGTTCAAAACATCTAATGTAGAGCTTTTACATTTACCAGATGCTCCAATCCAGAGCGACTTCCATGTTCCACAGGAGCAATTTTAGGGTTAAGGGTCTTGCTCAGGAACCCAATGGTGGTAGTGCACGAGGTGGGATTCAAACCTGGGACCTCTTGATCCATAGGTCTGTAGGCAAGAACCCTACCACTAGACCACCACCACCACAGTAGAGGCTTTAACTAGAATACAATTCTTATCGGTACCTTTTAAGAAGAAAAGGAGGTGTCTGCAAACTTTTGGACATGTGGCATATTTGTTGATTTTTCTTACATGAGGCAAAGTGCCATTCACTCCTACCAGAAGCCCCTTTCACAAAGGATGGATTGACTGGTTTTGTGCTGATATTGATGTTCATCATTTCTGGTTACACACTCATTTCAATGGTTTTTAAAATATACAGTTTTCTTTGGCGGTACAAACTAGAGGCTGCAGCACCTGCTCAACAGTCAGCGGCTGTTTGTGTTTCACAGCGCTTGCCTGTGTGTTTCTTAGAGTTTGCTGTTTTGCTGAGTTCAGGAGTGTGTCCCTGATGACCCTCACCTGGGTCTCATTATCTCGGTGTGCTGTACGGGATCTCAAAGCTTTGAGCAGCTGAAATAGAACAACTGCGACTGACCTGAGGCCTTTGAGGGCTCAGTGGGAACCCAAGGATGGTGAAATACAAATTACAGTGTGAGCAAAGGTAGACCAAAACAGAGAGTTATATTTAGTCACATCCTACTGTGTATGTGAGATATTGGGAATATTTTGATTAATACACTTAGCTGGACATACTCATGGGAAAGGAGCATACCTTTAATAAGAGTTCGCCACTATAAAGGAACGCTAGAGACTCATCTGCAGAGACATGTTAACATGTGAAGATTACTTGAGCAAAAGCACTGTAACTACTTACTTCTCGCCTCTTCTGTTGATCGTTCAACCTGACGAGTTCCTTTACTTAATGAAACAAGAAACCGTTGGAAATACAATGTATAAAATAACTGGAACAAGCCACTGCTGAGTGATTCTTTAAATAAACCAGCATGCTATGGATAAGTAATACTGGTTCAGTCATGAAATAACAGTACGCAACCGTCATCATCATCATCATCATCAACATCATAATCATCATCATCATCATCATCATCATCACCATCATCGTCATTGTCATCATCAACATCATCATCATCAACATCATCAACATCGTGATCATCAACATCATCATCATCATCATCATCATCATCATCATTGTCATGATCATCATCGTCGTTATCATCATCATCATCATCATCATCATAATCCATCCATTATCTGAGCATTCTTACTCAGGGTCATGTTGGTGATGGAGCAATGAAATTGTAATTAAATACAATGAAATTGTATGAGTACTTTAAAAATCACAGTTCTTTGGTCTGCTCCTGTTTAGGGGTCGCCACAGCAGATCATCTGTTTCCATTTCTTCCTGTCCTCTGCATCTTCCTCCTTCATACTGACCACCTGCATGTCCTCTCTCACCACGTCCATAATCCTCCTCTTCTCCTCTTTCCTGGCAGCTCCATCCTCAACATCCTCCTCCCAGTATAATCCTCGTCTCTCCTCTGGACTTGTCCAAAGCAACGCAACCTTGCTTCTCTAACTTCGTCTCCAAAACGTCCAACCTGATCTGTCCCTCTAATATACTCATTTATAATTCTGTCCATCCTCGTCACACCCAATTAAAATCTCAGCATCTTTAACTCCTACACCTCCAGCTCCGCCTCCTGTCTCCAACACATACACCATAACTGGTCTCACTACCATCCTTTAAACCTTCCCTTTTACTCTGTCACTGTCACTAATCACTCCAGCCACTCTTCTCCACTCTTCTCTCTTTATTAATAATCCATCCTTATATATACATATATTAAATGGTCTTCAGATCTCTTCAACACAAGCTCAAGAAGCAGTTTTCTCCTGGACTGCCAGCAGGGGGTGATTTCATGTTTAATAGTTGTAAATCCTGTCTTTGGTGGTTAGTTTGTGGTATTAATATGTGCAGTACTGAATCATCTGGATGTTGGCTGTGACTAAATGGACACATATTTGGAATGGGACTCTGGATTTTTACACCATCCTAGAAAGGTAAATGTCACTTAGTAGCTTTAACGTTCCTCTGTAGGAGCAGTAGTGGAAATATCCAGACTTAAATACATGTATATAGTTATTGCTTTTTCCTTATTCTGTTAATATTTTCTTAAGTAATATTCTAAAACATAATAAAATGTGAATTTCTGACTGATATTCTTTACGAATTACAGTCTCTCAAAGAGAAAGTCAAGGAGCATCTCTTTAGTTTAACTGCTCTCGGGGTTGAAAAGGCAGCATGTGGTGAAAAAAAGGAAATATATAGAAGGAATGTGTAAAAATACATATTTAGAAATATCACGTAAAAATTAATTTTAGTCCTGACATACAGCTGTTCTAGTGTTTTCTTCACTGCAGTGTGAAGAGTGTGTAGTGCGTTTAGAGCAGCAGGTTTTTGTTCAGCCACTGAATGAGTTTGTATCACTGTGGTGGACTTTCGGTGGAGGAACCAAACTCTCAGTTGGACGTGAGTAATTAACGGCTAATTACTGAAAACTATACTAAAATCCCCAATTTTACAACTGCTTTTACTTCTAATAAGCACAGACAGGAGAGTTTTAACAGTATTTATTTATTTATCTTTATTGATGAACTAATGCTGTTCACTGCACTGGAAGGTCTAAATTAAAAAGGTGGCTGTAAAGTTTCTGTACTGTTAAACTAATTCTACGTTTTACTGAAATCGGTTGATTTTTTTAAGATAAATGCTTCTTAACTTTTACAAAAACTTTTAATATAGTTTATAAACATAGGAACACAATTCCAATTAAATTATATTATTATTATTATTATTATTATTGGACAATTATGCAGTAAAATAATGTAATTCACTTTTCACACATTTACCTCTTTCTTTTAAAAGGGAAAAACTATTCCTTAATGCTTCTAAATTATATCATAGAATCTTTCATGCTTTAAAAATTAAATATTTATATTAAGCTGTTAAAATGTAATTATACTAATCAAAAAATTTTTGGAAAATTCAGTGTGTTTTTGTCAGAATTGAAACCTTATGTTATAGAAGAGCAAAGAGTTTGTGTTATATTTGTGTTAATTTTTCATTTTATTGTTTAGTGTTTATTAATAATAATAATTATAATAAACTTAATTTGTGTTTTTCATGTTTTTCATGATTTCTGAGAGTAAAATATATTTTAATATATTGTTATATATTAAATTTATATAAATGTTATATATATAGTTTTAATACAATATTATATAATAGTAAACGATTTAAAACTTTTAATATTATACAATATTGTATTATAATATAATAACTGTGCAATCAGGCATATATATATGTGTGTATATATATATATATATATATATATATATATATATATATATATATATGCATGTGTGTGTGTGTGTGCGTGTGTGTTCAACATATAATAATGTTTACATGAATAATCATTTTGTAAATGTATCGTATTTGCTTCCCTCTGACACCTTTGCAATGTGCCACTGAAAACATTTGTACTCTATAACATTAGGGAAGTGAAAGACACACACACACACACATATACCTACACACACACAAACGCAAAGTTCATTCCCATTAATAACATTACCATCAAATTAACTGGTACTTGACCTCCTCCCAGGTGATGTGGCGCCCACCCTTACAGTGATGCCCTCAGTCAGCGATGAGCTGCAGCAAGACAAGACCACTCTGGTGTGTGTGGGCAGTGGCGGCTTCCCCTCAGACTGGAGTCTGAGCTGGAAGGTGGGCGGTAACACGTGGAACTCGGGGGTCAGTCACAGCCCTGCCCTTATGCAGACGGACAGCGGCCTCTACAGCTGGACCAGCACCCTGACCCTCAGCCAGCAGCAGTGGCAGAAGAACACAGTGACCTGTGAGGCCACCCAGAGCTTGCAGTCTCCAGTCAGCAAAACAGTCACTGCAGACGTCTGTTCTTACCCGTGAGCTCAGACTCCCCCACGTTTACGTAACTGCGTTTGACTGAGCAGGCTTTCATTTTTGCATCGCTGTCTGTCCACCAGTTAAAGGCTTTTAGTGCTGAAATCTCAAAGTTTGTGTAATTAAATCATCTGAATGAATAAATAAAACCCTTTTCAGTGCACGTTTCTCTTTATGGATGTCATATCTGACTTGCACAACAAGCATCATGTGGGTATAAATATGACCAGGGCAATTTATCATATGTGAAAGCAGATTATGGAATACATTCATTATCTTCTCATGCTTAAAAATAGATTTTTTTCACTGTATAATCTAATCAGGTAGATTATTTGCATTAAGAATTTGCATTACACACACATTACATTCAGCTATCAATACTTTATGCAAACAGCTGTGCATTAAAATATGTTTTGGAAAGATATAGAAAATATTATACAATATTTACAGTTAAAGTCTATTAGATGACCTCTTAGAATAAAAATTCAGTTACAAAATCCTTCCAATTTTTGTTGATTATTTGAATATTTGAATTTGATATTGAATATTTGTTGAAAGAGAATATATCTGGGTAGAGAACCTTTTTATTTTTTTTTATATTATTATAAATAGTTTGCATATTGAGCATCAAAATACAAGTTAAAATAATTCTAGTTATTGAGGACAAAAAATGTATTATCACCTTGTTTTCTTTTTCTTTTTTTTTCTTTTTCACTTTTTTTCTTATTCTACATACATTGCTTCAATATTAATGATAAGATAAGACAATTATGAAACAGTTTGGATGAAAGTCGGATTTCTGAAATATTCCCATGAGTTTTTTAGTCTTCTTTTGCTTTAGTGACATTGTGACTTAAGCTCCACCCCTTTTGTGCTGATGCCTTTGATATGCAGATCAGAGTCTCATAAATACATAATTAAGTGAGAGGTAGGAGCCTTGAACTCACACCGACCTTCACGTTCAAAGACCTGAATATGTGATTTTCTCCGGTTTACTATAATTTATGGATGATGATGATGATGATGTTAATCATACTGCTGATGATGATAATGGATGGATGATGATGATGTTGGTGATGTCGATGTTGATGATGTTGGTGATGTCCATGTTGATGATGTTGATGATGATGATGATATTGATGTTAATGATGATTACTATTATTATTAATATAGATGTTTTTGTTATTGTAGTTTCATGTTTTTCTTTATTTGTTTATTTATGGTAAAGAGGATCAAAATCTTGTAATCTTGTAATCGTATCTTAGATGACTCTTTTCCACTTGTGCTGTTAAATAATATTTTTTAAGTTAAAAGTCATAAAATTAGTTTCTTAGCGTAGCAAGCTGAGTCAGGATAGGCGAAGGTACATCAGCTCAGGAGTCAGTCTGGTTCCAGAAGTGATGCTGAACACCTGCACACGGAGCTGATCTATTCTGGGAGCGTGGAGATCATGCAAATAAAAGTTTCATACACACAGACAGGACACCAGTATCAGAGACTGTGCATGAGTATGCACTGAAGTGTGAAAAAAGATTATTACTTTGTGTTTCACGTACATTTCAACTAAAATAACAAAAGGTTCCTGGTTTATATACAGCGCCCTCTAAAGGTTTTGGAACAACAAGGGAAATTCATTTGTTTTTGCTCTGCCCTGAAGATGTTTGGGTTGAATATGAGATGAGAGATCAGATTCTCAATGTTAAATAGAACATTGGACCTTCTGTATCTGACCAACCCATTTGAGTGAGAACTTTTGAGTGAGAATTTTTTTGTTGTTTAAAGTAAGTTAGAGTAAATGACATTTACTGTGTGGTGGCCTTTCCTGTGCTTGCAAAACTGTTGTCTAAAGGAGAAAAAGAATAAGAAGATGAGGAATGCATGTGCATGAGGACAGAAAGGAAGCATATGAGAGTAGAAATGAGGGTAAGAACTTTGTATGATGGCAGCATGACTGGTAAAGGCAGAGAAGTAGTTAATATAATGGAAAAAAGAAAGGTTGAATTTTTGTGTGTGAGAGACTAGATGGATGGGTAGGAAGGCCAGGTGTATTGCAGGAGAGTTTAAATTGTTTCACCATGTAATGGATGGAAGGAGGAATAGGGTATGGTTACAATATGTTATCCTGAAAGAGGAGTATGTCAAAATATGTGTCAGATAGGGTGATGAGTTTGAAGCTGGAAGTTGAAGGTGGAATAATGTATATATAATGTGTAATAATGAATGTTATCACAAGGTGGTTGTGAGATGCAGGACAAAAAGAAGAAATCTGGAGTGAGTTAGATGAAGTGAAATAGAGTGTACCCAAGGGAGAGAGAGTGGTGATGGGTAGTTATGGCATCAAGGAGAGGAATGCTGAAGATCAGAACACTACATTTGTAAAGTTTGCACTGAGGATGTTAATGGAGAAGTATGGAGAAGGTCCGAAGGAGTTGCATTGTGCCTTTGTGGACATAGAGGAAGCACAGGACAGGGTGCCTAGAGAGGAGTTGTGGTTTTATATGAGGAAGTCAGGAGTTACAGAGAAGTACGTGACAGCAGTGCATGATATGTATGAGGGCAGAGAGACAGTGGTGAGATCTGCAGTAGGAGTGACGGATGTATTTAAAGTAGAGGTGTAATTACATCAACGATCAGGTGATGGACACCTGATGGACACCTGATAGACAGGTTGATGGACGAGGTTAGACAGGAGTCCCCATGGACTATAATGATTGTTGATGAAATTGTGATTTGTAGAAAGAGTAGGGAGCAGCTTGAGGAGAACCTGGGGAGTTGGAGATATGTTCTAGAGAGAAGAGGAATGCAAGTGAATAGGACAAAGACAGAATACATGAGTGTGAATGAAAGAGAGGAAAGTGGAGTAGCAGGGAGTAAAGATGACAAAGGTAAAAGGAATTTAAATACTTGGGATCAACAGTTCAGAATAATGGTAAGTGAAATGGACAGTATAAAGGATGGTAGTGAGACTAGCTATGCTATACAAATTGGAGACAATAGCGCTCATGAAAATACAGGAGGCGGAGCTGAAGTTGTCAGAGTTAAAGATGCTGAGATTTTCGTTGGGTTTGACGAGGATGGACAGGATTAGAAATGAGTATATTAGAGGGACAGCTCAGGTTAGATGTTTTGGAGACAAAGTTAGAGAAGCAAGGTTGCGTTGGTTTGGACATGTCCAGAGGAGAGACAATTAAATTGGAAGAAGAATGTTGAAGATGGAGCTGCCAGGAAAGAGGAAAAGAGGAAGACCAAAAAGGAGCTTAATGGACGTGGTGAGAGAGGACATGCTGGTAGTCGATTTAAAGGAGAAAGTTTATGGTTATGGCAGCTTGATCAATGCTGGGCAGCAGAAAGTAAAAGGCTATTATTAACATATTGTCTTTTACAGAGCAGGTCGGTTGCTTTAAAAATAAAACTTGGCAAAAAATTAAGTATTTCTTAATTCAAGCCAATACCAGAAGCAATTAGTCAGTCATTTTCTGCCACTTGTCTCAAATGGGGTTACGCTGGAGTCCATCCCAGCTCACACAGGACAAAGGACAGGGGACACCCAGGACAGGTCGCCAGCCCATCGCAGGGAGGAGTGTGACGGGGACAGCACCTTGCTCAAGGGTACCTCAGGGCAACCTACTGGGAAGGGGTTCAAACCCCCGAGCTGCCGATCATGTGGCCAACGCCCGAACCACTAGGTCACCGCTGCCCCAACAGAAGCAGTTAATTCTGAACAATCCAGAGATTCTGAACTTTAAACTGTTTGGAAACCTCCATCTTACCATCTTGCTCATTATAATCATGCACTTCCCCAGGTTTTGTGTTCCCAAAGTGTTTATGAAGTCAAGTGCACAACCCATAGGCCACCAAAGTTTACTACCAAACCAAACTCAAAATGCTTTTACTTCGAGTACAAAGGCTGAGATATGTCAAATATCTCCATCCATCCATAAAATTAAGTATAACTCCATTTCACACAGCACCAGGCATTCTCTCAGTGTAGCAGGGCAGGCAGATAGGTGCCCTATATCTGTAGCTGCTGTTACCATCCCAACTTCCTCTGTTTGGAAGCTAACTTTGTATGTTTTTGCTGAGCTGGTTCACTGTCATCAGTTTCTGCCATCTTTTGGTCCAGGTGCTCTATTCTGCCTGCCGGTTCTGCAGCCAGCTCCATTAGGAAGCAGCAGGCAGGGGTAGTGTTTGGTACCCAGGTCCCAAGGAGCTTAGTTGTTATCCACAGTTGTAATCTGGTCAGTCTGCTCTCACAGGGATTGGTCCACCTTTTTCGCCTGGCTTTGTACTGAGTGGCAGTAAAAAGAAGTAAAGAAACATTTTTGATCCTCTGTGTTAAGTGAATATTCTCGAAACTGGCTGGAAGTCAGCAAACACAAAGGCACAGGCAGTCACAGCAGCCCAATAATTTGCACAATTATATATATATATATATATATACAATTGTTGGTTTTAAACAGTTGTCACCAGGATCTGAATTTATTTAAGGAATGTACTGAGAAGAAAAATTGAATTCTCTTTATGAATGTGTCAGCGAACCACAATGTAATGCTTACTCTGCATTTAACCCACACACACTGCAGTAGTGGGTCTATCCAGCGCTTTGTGGATTTAGGTATGTATCCACTGGATATAGGTGTGTAGGTATATCCATTGCATTGCTCAATGGTACCTAAGAGTAATCTTCATCCTTGGATGCAAACCCACAACCTTCAGATTATGGGGCCTAGTCCCTAAACACTAGGCCACACTGGTGCACCAACAGTGGTCAATTCTTTGACAGTTAACTAAAAAATGAATGTGAGAAATAAGGCTTCAACTTCAACTTAAAATTAGCTTCAACTTTTGCATGGTCCTCTAAATTATGCAGAGAGTGCTCTCAAGTTGGTGGGCATTAATTATGAGAGGCATTATGGTTGGTCATTTTGTTATTTTCTCCCAAGCAGTAGGAAAATCTTACGAAGCCACCTCATGCTACTCTGTGAATGGACTAAGAGCTTCTCTTTGAGGTAGTTCATAAAGACATAAGAACGGGCTCAGAAATATATCATAAATTCAGCAGCCACTTGGTATTCAGGAAGAAAAAATGCCTATTTCCAATGACTGGTGTGAGGTGGTGTTGTGTGATTCCTGTCTTCAACAGAATGTGTGACTGTGATGTTTCACATCCTCTAATTCAGCACCTGCAGGAGGTCCCACTGCAGCTCTGCAGTCCCTGTGCAGCCTGATTGCAGGAGGTTTTTGTACGGCTCTGTATCGCTGTGTGAACACANGTGCAGGTCCGGAGGGGTTTTTGTACGGCTCTGTATCACTGTGTTAGCATGCAGGAATTAGGGCAGTGAACAGCTATACAGTAATAATCTCCACCATCTTCAGATTGGACTCCACTGATGGTCAAAGTAAAGTCAGATCCAGACCCGCTGCCACTGAAACGAGCTGCAGTACCAGACTCTAATTCATTTGCTTTCTTGATCAATAGTTTAGGAGCATCTCCAGGTTTCTGTAGATACCAAGAGAAAGGCTGATAGCCCCAGCTTTGATACACTGGCTGACTGGTTCGACAGCTGATGGTGACCTTGTCTCCTGGAAGAGCAGATTTCACTGTAGGAGTCTGAGTGACGGTTGCTTGACCTCTGGATTCTAAATATCACAAAAACACATCGATTAAAGTGATGAATTGATCAGGAACTTGCATTGTCCTGGTCTGAATTACCAACAAAAGAAATCTCACCTTGAGTCCAGAAGATCAGTGTCCAGATGAAGATAGAGGTTAAAGTCATGATCGCTGTGGGTGAAGAAGTTGCTGCAGCAGCTCACAGTCATGAAGTGTTAAACTCACAGAACTATAAACACTCCCAGAGCACCGAAGCATGTGTTAATGCAAAACTGTCTTCTTCTGAGGAGCCTCCCCTGGTGGGTACAGTCTGTAGGTGCTGATGAGTTGGATGGAATGATCTAACTATGATTTTTTTCTTTACAGAAGATCACACTACACTATCACAGGGCCCAACTAAACCTATAATGTGTAGAATCTGTGATGGACACTGTGATGGATCATTTGTCTAGTCAAGTTGGTGAGAAAAGTGATCTCTCACTATTTACTCATATTACTTACTAGTTGATTCCAATGGTTTGTTGCAGGGAAACATATTATTCAAACCCACCAATGAACTCACGGGTATCTTCCAAGCATTTGCATGTGTTGGCAACGTTTCTTTGTGTATTTTGTGTCACAATATCTTAGATGTACAGCTGAGGCCAAAATTGTTAGCCCCCCAGGAATTATGGAACATTTTTCTAAACTTCCTCCCAATGTTTGCAGCATTGATGAAACTTACATCCATTATCTGCTGCTTGTCCCAAACGGGGTCGCGCTGGCGTCCAACCCAGCGCACACAGGGCGAGGACGGGGGATGCACCCTGGACAGGTCGCCAGCCCATCGCAGGGAGGAGCGGGACGGGGACGGCACCTTGCTCAAGGGTACCTCAGGGCAACCCATTGGGAAGGGGTTCGAACCCCCGATCCTGTGGCCAACGCCCTAACCGCTAGGCCACCACTGCCCACTTGATGAAACTTAATATAAGCAAACATTCACCAGTGCTATTTAGTAGCTTTTGGTACATTTTGTGATAAAAAAATACATTTTATAAATATAGTAAAAAATGGGGTGGTCAAAAATATTAGCCCCATGTGAATGTTTGCTTTCAAAACACACCTACACCAGGGGGCTAATAATTTTGGATGTCTCATTTTTGCCCTTTTTTGTTTCAACTCAGTGTATCAATAATATATCCTAATTAAACTTAGTGGACATTGTTTTTATAGTGTATTTGTTTCCAAAATAACAAACACTTGTTGTTAATGGTCATTTTCATGGAGAAATCAAGAGTGTTGTCTAATTTCATAAGGGGGGGGGCTAATCTTTTTGGCCTCAACTGTACCTGACCACCAAGAATAAATAAAAAAGAAAACATTTAAGGCCAAAAACTACTGCAAAATAATGACAGGCATCACATTTAAACATTTAAAGCTAAAACTGTTAATGCCATTACATTCATTAAGGGTTTTTTTAGAGAGCTGAGTTGCTGATTGTTGTGTCTCAGTCATCACTGGGGACACTGTTATGGTATTATTACGAGACTAAAAGTACTTTCACTTTGATCCATAGGCAAGTATCCTAGAGCACCACCACGAATGTACTGAAGTGAATATTTTGGCAGTAATATTTCAGTTTATCTTGGTTGCCAGCAGGGTGAGTAAACAAGTCTCAGTCTTTCCAATGCAGGGCACAAACCTTGGTTTTCGGACCCAGTAAACGAGCCGATTTCTATCCCTCACAGTGATGCTCAGCTGTCTGATAACCAAGCAGGGTTTTCCATATTTTTAAAACTAGGTTTAACTATGTAACATGAAGCATAAGCTACAAATTCAATCACCACAGTCTTGGTAAAATTTGTCAATGATTAAGTGGCACCTTAAACTTGTGGCTGTTATCTAGAGAGGTTCAAACAGTAAAAACGCTTTTACTGTCTACAGAGTGGACACTTCTAAAACACTCACATTGGACTAGTAAATACCTGCTTTAGCATAAAAATATTATTTATTAAAAAATATTAATATTACTTATTAAAAAATCCCAACATCTTAGAGGAAATGTAACTTCCCTGGTTTCCCTGGTCTGTGCCCGGGCTGTTATTTACAGATTTCTACGGTCAGCAGAGAGCTTGTGTAGTGTTTTCTTTGCTCCTCAGAGTGTGTGATTGTGCTGTTTCACATCCTCAGCACCTGCAGGAGGTCCCACTGCAGCAGTGCAGCCCGGGTGCGGGAGGTTTTTGTGCGACTCTGTATCACTGTGTGAACACCGTGCCACTTTGATAGGACTGGCAGTAATAATCTCCTGCATCCTCAGGCTGGACTCCACTGATGGTCAGAGTGAAGTCAGATGTAGCTCCGCTGCCGCTGAAACGTGTCGGAGTATCAGACACTAGAACCTTTACGTGTGAGATCAAGGCTTTAGGAGGTTGTCCAGGTTTCTGCAGGTGCCAGTATATTCCTTCTTTACCATCACTGTAGCGATGCACTGGACGGCTGGTTCTACAGCTGATGGTGACCTTGTCTCCCGGCAGGGCAGATTTCTCTGCAGGAGTCTGAGTTACAGTGGTTTGGCCACCTAAAGCAACAAATCAACAATCAAACACATGCGTTACCCTGGTGTACATAACAATGTTTATAAGAAACAGTTAAAAGAGAAAAGAAAAACAAGTACACATGTACACACATCTATCTATCTATCTAGGGTTGAGGAGAAAGGCGCTCACACCTTGAGTGCAGAAGATCAGTGTCCAGATGCAGATGGTGGTTAAAGTCATGGTTGCTGTGGGTGAAGAAGTGTTTGTACCAGGTGACAGTCATGAAGTGTTAAACTCACCCAGAGCACTGAAGCATGCCTTACCAATGCAAAACGATTCATTGTGAAAGTTAGAAGCTATTTTGAGCTTAACAGCGAGACAAGGACAAGCTCAGTTTTCTGATATTTTGTGGACTAGTAAGTTTGAACTGTAAGTGTGTTTGTGAAGAACAGCAGCTCCAACACAGCACTGCATGTGCTGTACACTTTACTCCTGCTCTCTGTAGAACACGTTCTATATGCACACTCAGATTTACTTCTCAAAGATGCAGCGGTGCCTGTACTTTACCCTCACGAGTCAGAGGATTCCCACACAGCCTGGCTGCTTTCGTCTAGATCTGCTTTCTTCCCGCAGTCCAACACATCTATGTTAGGGCAGCGGTGGCCTAGTGGTTAGGGAGTTGCCCCCAATCAGAAGATTGTGGGTTTGATTCCCTCACCAGTAGGTTTCCCTGTACCCTTGAGCAAGGTACCGTCCCTGTTGCTGCTCCCTGGGCAGCTTTCAATTGCTGCACGTGTATGGGTGAAACACAGAGGTTGAATTTCGTTGTGTTGTGCTGCGTTTCACAATGACAAGGGTAGTCAGTTTCACTTTTTTGTCTTTCCACTTTCAGGTTAGGTAGACCGGAGATGCCTAGTTGGACGCAAGGTGTGTATCTGACCTGTCCAAGACGTTTCTCTACCATTTGCTCTAGGAGTGCTGGTTCCAGCACACCATGACTCTGGTCAGGATAAGCAGCTCTGATGGTGGACGGATGGAAGAGATAGATCACAATGCTCCGTTTGAGAAGAACCACCATCATTGACACTATTCAGCATTTCATACATCACTGTCCCGAATCCAGTCCAACAGCTGTAGATTTGCTCTCTTTGAGAGCATCCAGTCCTCTTTCAGCTGCTCCTGGCAGGGGTCATCCACTTCCAAGATTTCCAGGCTTCTGCACCTTCCTTTTAGTTACGGAAATCCACAGAAAGCCTAGAAAAGCCTTACGCAGGACAAGGGGAAGTGGTGGCCTAGCAGTTAAGGATTATATCCACAGATCCGAAGGTCGTGGGTTTGGATCCAAAACCAGCAAGCTACCCTGAGCAAGGTACTGAGCCCATCACTGCTCCCCAGGTGCTTGAAATAGCTGCCCTCTGCTGCACGGTGTATGGATGAAAATCAGAGGAAGCATTTCTTTTATAGCCAGAATTTTTTTCAGCATTTCAAACTTAAGCCTACATAACAAGGCACTGTTCTATTTAAACACACACACACAGGCGGATTGCATTCTGTTTAATGTAAAGTAACAGCAAACCTGAAAAACAACACATCTGAAAGGTTGTTTTCTTTTTTAATATATATTTTAGGAGCCCTTTTTGAAGAAAGGGCTGAGAGACCATTTCATTCCAAATGCTTGCAAAAATACTGGAGTTATTGCTCCATCAACAGCTCAGCTGCGGTTTAATCTCAGTTTAACACACTTTCATAGGAGCATGTTTGATTTCACATCATTGCTCTGTTGGATGGAAAGAAAAAGAATAAGGAAAAAAAAAAAAAAAAAAAACACTTTGGAGAAAGTCAAACTGATTGAAAGGCCATTTGAGAAACATACGTCCTGAACTTGTCCCACTCTAAACAAAGAGCCACACAAGAAATACAATAAAAACAACCTTTAATTCTAATGTAAGCTAAACGAGTTTTATTTTGGGTGAAAAGGGTTAAAAAAACAAAAAAAAACAAAACACAAAATAAAAAAACCTGACAGGAATAATGTTACTACCAGTTATCCTATGTGCACAACATATGTCAAAGACTTCCGAGAGCCACAAAATTTCACAATTATGTACATAAAAAAAACCTACACTACAGGCCTGATGTTGAGGTGATGGTTGATATGCTGGGGTGAGTTTCTGTGATGGACAAAATTAAATGATGCTGCAACTAAATCGCAAGAGCTTTTTCTACTAACAGACGAAAACAAGCAGAGGATGGTAACGTTGATCCATGGTGCCACCTGGTGTGTGGACCGAGTACTATACCTGAACCATGAGCCCACTCTACTTAAAGGACTGGCTCACCCCTCACCCCAAAAAAATCATTCAGTTTTCCCCCTTTGATGAGGTCGGTCGACTACATTTGAAGTACGGGGGGATTGTGTAGATCTGACTTCCTGTGAACCATTCTTTTAACTGCAGACGTAAAAGGACTGAAGGAGCAATTTTGAGAGGGGGAGAGAGAAGAGATCAGTGAGGGCAGCTTTAGAGGGTTTGACCTTCCTTCTCTCTAAATTTTCTGCACAATACTGTCACTCTCTCTGCTCCATTTTAACCTTTGGAGGCTTGAGGAACGTCCTGTTCTTTTTCTCCTTGCTTTTGCCTTTGGCTTGGAAGTTCCTCCAGCTGTCTACACGCCCATCCCTCGTTTCCTGGGGGAAGAAGCAAAAAAGGCTGAGAATGAAAAAGATGCATTATTTTTTACATCGGTTTTTGCAAATGCATGGAAACACGAAAAGATTCAGTCGTGTGCTTTGGAAGACTGTAAAAAGCGATTTGCCCAGCGAGCCTACCTCGAAGTTCTTCTGCCACTCCCTCTCTCGTTTTGCCCGCTCTTGTGTTTCGATCTCTTCTTCTCTTTGCCTTTTCCTGAGGACAGCAAAACAAAAAACATTCTCAGAGGCACTTTAAAGAGTGAAAGGCTTTAAACACAAAAAGGATGCTGCCAACGTTAACATATATTAATGAGTTTCACTGTGAAACCTGCGGGACCAGAATTAATATTTCAGTCTTAAGATACACAAGAGGAGTCATCTCTATTTAAATGCCCACAGAGGAACAGCATTCTGTTTAAGGTCAATTGAAAATCAGCTTTTCTCTGATTGGTTTTTATGTTTGAAGCCAGAATACAGTAGCCTATTAAAGAGAGGCTTGGCTTTCATGTAAACATGCTGGATCTGCAGCTGTCACTAAGCAGTGGTTTAGTCTTAGTTTATTCACATTAAACTGGTCACTTCACAGGTTTAGGTGCAGGATTCATCACACTTCTAATTTCTTTGTTGGATGAAAGAAGAAAAAAAAAAACAAACTCTGGAAACTAGAAGAAGATGGACGATGAGGGGAAAAAGTAATAGCAGCGCTGAAAGGCTAAAAAGGGCAGAAACACATTCGGTACCTTATTCTACAAAAAGACCAGGTTTCCACAAACTCCGATGAAAAACTAATGAACCAGACAAACAGCGACTGCACTAAACGAACACAGGGTCGCTCCCTGCTCCGGTATTAAATTCAGCTTTGTTAAACTTGGACTCGTCGGCTCTAAGATTGGATTCAGAGCCTGTGGCAAAAAGGCTCAAATTAAAAAGATCCAAAAATAGTTCTTCAGGGTGAAAACCATTTTTAGTTACCCATAAAAACTGTTCGATTGGTGAAAAGGACAAAAGCCGAACGAACAAAGAGTGACGAACGAACATTAGGACTACCTCTCGTGCATCTCCTTGGCTTCTCTCTCCTTCCTCTTAATCTCCAGTTCAGCAAAAAGCTTCATGGTCTGTTTGTATACAGCTTGCCTGAACTAGGAAACAGACAAAAGTCAACAGTCTGAACAGCACAAACACTTCGAAACCCTCGAATGTTCAATCAGCTTCACATGAGAGATTCACTCATTAACCTCCAGCGGTGCCCTAGTGGTTAGGGAGTTGGCTCCAGGATCTGTGGTGGTGGCCTAGTGGTTAGGTCCACAGATCAGAAGGTCGTGGGTTTGAATCCCAGACCAGTAGGTTGCCCTGAGGTACCCTTGAGCAAGGTATGGCCCCCATCACTGCTCCCCAGGCACTTTCAATAGCTGCAAGTGTCTGTGTGTGTAAAGTGTAGAGGTCTAATTTCATCGTGGCTCACGGTGTGCTTCACAATGACAAGAATAGTCACTTTCACTTTTTTAAAACAATAACGCCTCTAAAAAGAAAAAGAAAAACTGCAAAAATGACACTGTAGATTCACACTGCATTAAAATCACTTCAAAATTATTACTGTCAAAACTGTGTTTAATCCAGAATAAATCTGCAATTACTCCATTATCACTGCCGTCTCACTAAAAACGACACTGCAGGCTGTGGATCTCGTCAGCAGGTCGGTGATACACAACCCCGATGAAAGTGTAACTTGGAAAGTGAAACTTATGCTGGGCTTTTTCTGACCTACATGCGACTGACAGATGACACACTTTGGCACTGAAGATTTATGTTAGTGAGATATTCTAGGAAGTTCAATTTAATGCTGTATTTGATACGCAATCAAAGCTGACTGGACTACAGAGGAAAAAAAAAAGAAAAAGGAATCAGTACCATTTCTGGGTCATCCTCCTCTATATCTACGGGTTTTCCGTCCTTCTTTAGCTGCTTCCTCTTCTGAATCATCTGTCAACACAAAAGTCGACACTTTCAGCCTTTCCAGTTCATCATGATTTACCGAGACACTACTGTCCTCCACTGAAAAACACTAAAAATGTTTACGTTTGGCTTCAAATGAAACTTTCTAAGTCACGGTGATGTTTCCATCAACTGTATGCCCAAGCTGTACTTTCAGACCAAAGTGAAAAAAGTCCTTCTCTTTAAGAAACATCAATCAATTATTCAGAAATAAGTAAAAGGACATCACTAGCTAAAAATGTTCAGGAAAAAATAAACTGGATCTTTTTTTCACCTTTTATGCAATTCCTGTCGATATGCATCAAAACAGTCAAACGGACACCTTGTCTTTTTTTCACACTGGCTTTATTATGAGTATGTGCTGTGACCTCGCAATGACAAGGATAGTCACTTTCACTTTATTTTTTCACTTTTTACAACTTTCTGATTTACATCGAAACATCTGAAAGGCTGGAACTCACCATATGCTCCACGTATTCTTTTCCCGCATGGATAACGTCTACGGCCCTTTTCTTCTGCTCGCCATCCAAAAGCAGCTTATACGCCTTATCGACAGCTGAAACGGTGCGGAAAGCAGTGAGACAACAACGCAAAACCACTGACGTTCAAACACGAACCCGAATCAATAACGCACATTTCTAGAAAAAACATCTTGCTGTACGACAGAAGAAAAAAACCCTCAACTGTAATAAGGCTATCAAGGACTAAAGTGAAGAAAATATTTTAGCACAGCAGCTCTGCGTTGTCTGCAGTGGAATAAACACAGAATCAGATTTTGAATGATCAGAGAAATCGAAACATCAGTCCGACACTGGACTTCATTTTAATCAATTATCCGCTGATGCTGCCATGATCCGGAGTTCATTCATCTCTTGGTTTTCATCAGTTTTTCCTTTTATCTTTTAGCAATCAGAAACCACATCTCACTTAAACACATTCAGTAGCCTTTTTGAAAACATTTTTTTTTAAATTCAGAAGACACTTTTGTTTGGCTCTTTAGGACATTATAAAGTATTTGTAGTGATCACTGAAAAAAGGGACACAAACTGCAGCTGTAGCCGAAGAATCACCTTCAAAAGCCTGTTGTGCTCGGTCTTTATCATCTTGGTTCTTGTCTGGATGGACCAATATGGACAACTGGAGAAGAACACAGGAACAGGACAAATCTCAAACGTGTGCATATATTCTTAAAAACATTCATGGCATTTAGCTGACGCTCACATCCAGAGCAACTTGCATGTCTTAACTACAGGGACGGCCCCGTAGGAGCAACCTGGGGTTAAGGGCTTTGCTCAAGAACCCAATGATGGAAGTGCTGGAGGTGGGATTCAAACCTGCGACCTCTGTCGGAGAGTATCTTACCACTAGAGCACCAGCACCCAGCAGCATTAAGTGTATATCAGTACAGGTGAGTCTCCTAATCCTTGGATTAGGATTGGGTGTCTTGCTCAGGGGCTCAGATGGTGCTGCTGATATGGGAGAACCAGACTCAAACCCACAACATCAGAGCAAATCCTACCACCATCCTAAAGCACCCTGGTCCTGTTCAGCCTGGCATTTACTTTTGTTTTGGGTGATCTGATCAGAAGGGACTGCAGAATCTCTCGCAGATGAAATGAAAATGACCCACAAAACCATTTTTTTCCTACGTCTTTGGTCAATATTTCGTTGATACGGCTGGAATTTCATTACATGTAACATGGCCATGTGTCCCCGACAACCTCTGAAGGTGATTCGAGTGATGCTTCTCCAAGACGGACCGTCCCCATTGAAGCTTGTATTTGGGCTGATCACTTATGAATGGATCCACCAGGAAACATGCCAATACCAGATATGATCAGGGGTTCAACCCATGAACTGAACAGAAAGAGCACAAGAAAAATGTCTTAAAGGATTAAACAACCGTCCTACCTGTCGAAACCTTTTCTTTAATTCCTCGTCTGTTGCCTCAGGGTCAATCTGGAGCACCTACAGCAGCACACAGATCGTTCAAACTGCAGGGGTCACAATAAATCAGAATGAAGATTTCAGAAACAGATCTGGATTGCTCACCTCAAATGGGTTAAGGTTGAAATATGATGCGCCGGGTCGAAGCAACCGATCAATCTGCTGTTTGGAGGTCAGGACAGAGTCTCTTTTTTCTATCTGCTTCACCTGAAGGAGAAAATTAACATTGAACTCATGGCCTTTTTCCACCAATAGGGAACCAGTTCCGTTCATGATCCTTTAAACTTTGGTGCCGCCTGGAGAACCAGCCACGTTTCTATCATTTCAGAGTCCAAAGGCCATAATCATGGATGCATCTTCAGTGGAGGAGGGGCTTCACAACAGAGGTAAATAAAGAGAAGGAGAAGCACACAAACTAAGTGACTGTTCCCAAAGAAAATAAATATACAATTTTAAAAAACTGCTGATTCATAACTTATAACCTCCAGAGAAGAACACTGACAGATAAAATGAGAAGCTGTAAAGTAGCCAGTTCCACAACCTGGTCCTGAATTTAGACATCCAGCTATTATTAAAAACAAATAATTGCCATTAAATGATGAGCAGAGTAAACAGCTGAAGCTGAGAACGGCGGAGATGATCTACCTGTGGTTCTCCTGTCTGGTAAAGATATCTGTTCATCCCAGCCTGAGAGGGTCTTCAGCTCAGGTGGAAACACCATCACCTGCTTGGACTAGTCTTTAAAAACAGACCACATGAACAGACTGGCGTTTCTGAAACGTTCCTAAGATTACTCTACGCAGTTGGTAGTGCTGTTGCATCTCAGCGAGTAGGTCCAGGGTTCGATTCCCAGATGGGACGTCCAGATCCTTTGTGTGGAGTTTGTTTTGTGTCTACGTGAGTTTCCTCTGGGAGCTCAGGTTTCCTCACCATCCAAAGACATGCACGTTTGGCAAACTGGAGACACTAAATGTGTGCGCCCTGTCCAGGGTGTTTCTCCACCTTTTGCCCTGAGCGGCTATGAAAATGAGTGAGGTGTGTGTGACTACCCTGTGATGGACCAGTGACCTGTCAAGGGTCCCCACCTTTCACCCTGTGAGAGCTGAGATAGTCTCCAGCATCCCCTATGACCCAATTCAGGACAAGCGGCTCAGAAAATGAGAGAGAGACGGATTGAGATTAGTTTAAACATTTAAAACAGCCTACGACTGTGAATTAAATAAACTAATTAAGACGCCTTAATGTTCAATGAAAATAATCTTAATTTCAATACTGACCTATAGTATTGGGACTATGATTTTTCCATTATCTGTGGTCACTGCTATAAAAGAGGAACCAGCTGCCCTCATTCATACCCCTGATTTCAGAAGGGAGGCTTTTTGAAACACTCTCCTTTTTCCCCCAGATGTGGCTGATGTTTGGGCAGTGAATGTAAAACACAACTTTTAATTTAGTCTCTATTCCAGTTCCCAACCCTGGCCCTGGAGAAGCAGGGCCCCTGTTCATAAAGCTTCTTTTAAGTGCTGATCTGCGATCAGACTTCTTCCTCTTCTCCACGGAGAACCCACTAAGAAGGACAGATCCTGGATCAGCGATCTTACCCTGAAGCTGTATAAATGCTGCTTCCAGACCATACTTCCAGCTGTTAAAGGAGCTGCTCTATCGAGCCCATCGTGAGCTCAGGTGTATGTGAGCAGTGAAGAGTGCAGCACTGCAGGAACTTACACCCTAAAAGCTGCAAATAACGCAGCGGGAGGGAAGCCCGGCTCCCGGCAGCAGGAGCGCGGAGCGGCTCTAAAACAGGCCGAACACACAGACACGACTCGGGAACGAGCGGAGCTCTGAGGAAGGGATGATACACCAGTCTCACCTCTGAGTAAAAGGTCTGAAAAGCCTCTTCGCCCGTGGAGCCACTGCCCCGAGCCTGAGAGCCCTCGGCCGCCATCTTAGACACACACCTGTGAGGTCAGAGGGAGGGGAGCACGTGACCCAGGCAGACTTTTATTATATAAAACGCAATGTCTAAATTCAACAAAAGGGTAATTTATATAGTTTTATATTTTTTTAAAATTACATTTTTAAATCTGAAATTATAATACCCGTCACCCCCTTTCTCTGTATATATAAAACCCAATATCTAACGTCTAACGTCAATAAAAGGGTAATTATATCGTATTATATATATTGTGTAGATACAGTGAATAATCTACTTGGAATTTTGGCATTTTATCATTTCGGATGAAAATGTATATATCACTTTGAATAATTTTATACATCTCTCTCTCTCTCGGGGGCAGCACTCTCTCCAGCTCTCCCCTGCGACCCCGCGGTAGAAAATGACTGACTATATATATTTCTTCTTATTCTTCTTTTCCTTTCGGCTGCTCCTGTTTACGGGTCGCCACAGCGGATCGACTGTCTCCATTTCTTCCTGTCCTCTGCATCTTCCTCCTTCAAACCGACCACCTGCATGTCCTCTCTCACCACGTCCATAAACCTCCTCTTTGGTCTTCCTCTTCTCCTCTTTCCTGGCAGCTCCATCTTCAACATCCTCCTTCCAATATATGTATAATGCCTTTATATAATAAAAGTGGGCCAGTGTTACTGATTTTATATATATAAAGGCCCTCTTTTATTATATAAAGGCATTATACATACAGTGAAATCTCCCATCACACATTGTAATTTTATATATGTATTATTAAATATTTAAGCAAACTGAATCAGTAATAAATCCTATATATATATAATTTATGCACAATCAACAATGAAGATTTCACATGTATGAAGTATATTTCAATTAAAACACTGATAATCTTAGTTTTCTTCATATCATTCTCTTATTGCTGTATAGCATCTTTTAGATCGATAAAAATGTCCTGAGAACGGAGAGTAAATGTAGAAAGGAAAAAAAAAATCTGACAGCAGATACAAGATTTATTTGAATATGTAAAGAATGTCAAATTAAAACAAGAAAGAAATGAGACACAAACAACTAAAAAACACTGTTAAATTAAACCTATTAAACCAAGAGCGTCTGCTAAATGCTGTAAATGTAAAATATGTCAAAATATTATCACCCGTGAAACCCTTTCGCTCAAATTTGAGCACAAGATCATTCCCACAGGATGGCACGGTTCTGATAAAAGGTGTGGGGAACAAACCATGAGAATGTTATTGGTGAGGATAAAGCTTACTGCCCCATTTATCCAAAAAAAGGGGAAAAAATTAATCCAAGGGCATGGTATGTCCTACTTGGTACCACACATGTGCCCACAAGACAATGTAGACTTCTCTGGTCTGCTCCTGTTTAGGGGTTGCCACAGCGGATCAACTGTCTCCATTTCTTCCGATCCTCTGCATCTTCCTGCTTCAAACCGACCACCTGCATGTCCTCTCTCACCACGTCCATAAACCTCCACTTTTATCTTCCTCTTTTTTTCCTTTTCTGACAGCTCCATCCGTCACTCCCACTGCAGATCTCACCACTGTTACACTGCCATCATACATATCCTGAACTACTCTCACATACTTCTCTGTAACACCAGACTTCCTCATACAAAACCACAGCTCCTCTCTAGGCACCCTGTCATATGCTTTCTCCAGGTCCACAAAGGCACAATGCAGCTCCTTCTGACCTTCTCTGTACTTCTCCATCAACACCCTCAGAGCAAACATTGCATCTGTAGTGCTTTTTCTCGGCATAAAACCATACTGCTGTTCACTAATCCTCACCTCTTTTCTTAACCTAGCTTCCACTACTCTTTCCCATAACTTCATGCTGTGGCTGATCAATGTTATCCTTCTATAGTTACTACAGCTCTGTGCATCACCCTTATTCTTGAAGATCGGTACCAGTACATCTTCTCACTTTCCAAGATCGTGTTAAACAATCTGGTCAGAAACTCAACTGCCATCTAAACATCTCCATGCTTCCACTGGTATGTCATCCGGTCCAACAGCCTTTCCATTCTTCATCCTCTTCATCGCTGCCCTTACTTCCATATTGTTTGTTTGCTGCACTTCCTGGTTCACTCTCCTCACATCATCCAATCTTCTCTCTCTCTCATTTTCTTCATTCATCAGCCCCTCAAATTACTCCCTCTATCTGCTCAACACACTCTGTTCACCTGTGAGTATGTTTCCATGTCCATCCTTATATCGTCCTGACCTGCTGCACATCTTTCCCAGCTCTGTCTCTCTGTCTAGCCAATCGGTAAAGGTCCTTTTCTCCCTCTTTACTGTCCAACCTCTCATACAATTCACCAAACACCTTATCTTTGGCCTTCGCCACTGCTTTCTTCACCCTGCGGTTCATCTCCTTGTACACCTGTCTACTTTCTTCATCTCTCTTACTGTCCCATGTTTTCTTGGTCTCCCTCTTATTCTGTATACACTCCTGGACTTCTTAGTTCCACCACCAGGTTTCCTTATCCTCCTTCTTCCTTCCAGATGTCACACCAAGTACCTTTACTGCATAAGTGATAAGCCAGACAGCAAGAGTTTCCCAAAAATCCGGTAGCTCTTCAACACCTCCCAGTGCCCGTGTTAACTTCTGCCTGAATTCCACCTTGCAGTCCTCCTCCTTCAGCTTCCACCACTTGATCCTCATCTTTGCCCTCACTTTCCTCCTCTTCTTGACCTCCAAGGTCATCCTACAGACCACCATCCTATGCTGTTTAGCTACACTCTCCCCTGTCACTACTTTGCAGTCTCCAATCTCCTTTAGACTGACCCTCCTGCAAAGAATATAATCCACCTGTGAGCATCTTCCTCCACTCTTATATGTCACCCTGTGCTCCTCCCTCTTCTTAAAATAAGTATTATCTACAGCCATTTCCATCCTTTTAGCAAAATCAACAACCATCTGACCTTCAGCATTCCTCTCGACACCATGCCTACCCATCACCTCCTCATCACCATTGAAATCTGTACCAATCACAACTCTCTCTCCCCTGGGTACACTCTCTATCACTTCATCTAACTCACTCCAGAATTATTCTTTCGCTTCCATTTCACAGCCAACTTGTGGAGCATAAGCACTAACAACATTCATTATCACATCTTTAACTTCCAGCTTCAAACTCATCACCCTCCCTGACACCCTCTTCACCTCCAAAACACTCTTCACATACTCTTCCTTCAGGATAACACCTACTCCATTCCTCCTTCTATCCACACCATGGTAGAACAGTTTAAACCCCCCTCCAATACACCTGGCCTTACTACCCTTCCATCTAGTCTCTTGCACACACAAAATGTCAACCTTCCTTCTCTCCATCATATCAGCTAATTCTCTACCTTTACCAGTCATGCTGCCAACATTCAAAGTCCCTACCCTCACTTCCACTCTCCTCTCCTTTCTCTCCTCCTCTTCTTCTTTGGTCAACAGTAGCTCAATTTCCACCAGCACCCTGTAGGCTAACAGCACTGTTGGCGGTCGTTGTTAACCCGGGCCTTGACCGATCCGGTATGGAATTCTGTATCGTTGTCCGCATATTGATTTGGCAAAGTTTTACACCGGATGCCCTTCCTGATGTAACCCTCCCCATTTATCCGGGCTTGGGACCAGCATGAAGAAATACACTGGCTTGTGCATCCCTAGTGGCTGCGTTATGTGCCCACAAGACTGCTATTCCAATCTGGGACCCATGCATGTGTACATTAGCCAAGCAAACTCTGAAGTTTAGGGTTCTTAAGGCAGACCTGCTTGCCAGGCTTTGTGCGGCACTGTTGCTGCAGGATGACCCAGCAACTCACTAAAACACTCTCCTTCGCTTGCAGGACACCAAGAAGGTCTTGAGAGGTGTGGTTCAACTTTAGTCCAGGACGGAGGCTACAGCAGTCAGAGATGCTTCTCTTGTTCAGGGATCTGAGGAAAAAACCACATTGATGATAACATTTTAGCTGTCCTTTATCTTCACAGATAATGTTTGGACCAAATGGGAGACCTTTTTAATTTTAACATTTCCTATTTTATCACGCATTTTATTTTCCCTGTTGTCCTCATACGTTTACATGGATCTCTGGCTGTTGCAGGGTCTAAGACTGATATGTAAATAAACACTTTGGCGTGGATGCAGTCTCATTGTTTTGGATTAGGATGCTAGTCTGAACGGAACAGTAATCCAAAATTGAACTCTTTAGGTTCACCTTACTTTCAATGGCTTCAGCTCCACTGCCCATATATGCACTTTGCCCTTTACAATTACAAATTGTAGTCCACCTGTTTTAATCCATCAGCTGTTGGCTCATCAATGTTCCTCAAACAATGAGCCACTGAGGAAGGGCTAGAAGATGACCAACACAAACTTTTCAGCATCAGATGAACCATCACTTCACAGCAACAGCTCTGAAGAGTTGAAGCACATCAGAGTCACAGAGGTACTGATAGCTCCCACCCAAGTAAACAGGGCTTGACAGAGGATTTAGAAAAACAGATGGACTACATTCTGTAACAGTGAACCACAAACTGCACCTGTATGCAGGTAAAACAGACAATAAGGGTGGGGTATGACTAAGGATGTTACTCCGTTTGTAAGCAAGATGATTTAATGACATTAGTGGACAAAAAAATGGTCTGTTTTTGAAGCTTGGGTTTTTTTTTTTAAATATATGAACTATATAAACTAGGAAGTGATGGTGCATTACAATCACCTAACAAAAGTAAGGAACATTTCATTTCCCCTGATATAGGTGCTTCAGAAGCAGTGTAGTAAAAATGATCATTTATTAGCAATAATATAATGAAAAGGAGACTAGTTATATTTAACCACAGAACTAAACTGAATTCTTACGTTTCTTCTTACGATGTGTAGTCCTCAGATATTCCATTTGTGCAGAGAGACTGATGGCATTCACAAACAGCTCTCATCCATCAGTTTAATAAAATAACTGTGCAAATATTAGCTGTACTGCGCAATGAGCAAGTAAACTTTAATCATATTCACCAAAAATCTAATCTCTTATTATAAGGACTTGAATATTGAACTCATCAGTAGATTTCAAAAACTTAAAATGTAAAAATTATTATTTTTTTTTTACACAATCATGTAAATTCTGTTTTAGTCTATGATCCGAAATGCCTCCTTAACCCCTTACTGCGCTTTTAAGAGTTGCGTGTCCATGTCTGCTGCCCTCTGGAGGCAAAAGAAGCACAATAAAAGCAGTGCACCTATTCGTCTGTGCGGCAGCACCCACTGGCCTCCGCAAGCTGTTCCCCTGGATTTGCATTATTGCAATTTATGTGGGATAAAAGTCCTTTATTCAGTAGGTCAACACCTAGTTACATGCATCATTGACTAGCAAAAAAAAGCATGCAGAACTAGATACAGCTTAACATTTTTTGAGCCATCATTGGTATTTTATCAGAAACACCTTTAAATGTAGATGCACTTCTGGTTTACAGCTGCTGCATAATTTATCAGCCCCTCTATTCTCCACCCATCAGCTGAAAAAGAAAACCACATGACCAGATATTGGTGGTGGACCACACTGATATGGTTGTGGTCATGGTTGCTGGAGTTTTTCACTGCCAAGTTAAGAAGCATCATGTATATGCATAAAAAGCGATCATGTATGAAGGCAAAAAGGACAATTACAGCTTACACACCAGCAAGAGGATTTCCACTAAAGTTTCAGGGTTTAAAGCCCTGCAACACCAATAGGTCTCATTCTAATGCCACAGATGTTAGCAGAGATCCCCAGTGTGACTCTTTCTATAAGACTGACCTAAAGGCCACAGCGAGGGCCCTGTGGTGAACTGGAAAGAGTCTGAGAAAGGGTGTGGAGGTGAGAAAAAGCCTATTCTGTAATTGTATTACTACAAAGTCAATCTTCATGGTAGGTGCTTCTGATAAAACGCCCAGTGGAGGAAGGTACAATTGTGTCTAATAAACTGGCAACTCAATGAAGAGTGAAAAAGCTGTGCTAAATGAGATGCGAGTTTTATTTATTTTTTGCCAGCTGCAAGAGGAAAAATGCACTGAAATCCACATTTTACTTGCGATCATTGAAGCCCCGCTTAATCAAAAGGATTTATTTGCCTCACTGACCAAATCAATAGAAACCATTGTGTCCCAACATAAGGTCCAAAATTTGCTGCCTTAACCTTTCAAGGCGGCTTGAAAGAGCGAATTTTTGAGACCTGCAAAAGCGTAAACACAACACAGCTCAACAGCAGGGCAGGACAGCAGGACCTCTTTTCATGGCTTTAGCTCAGGTTATGATTGAAAATACCACAGTAAAGGACAAGAAAGAAGAGAGAGAGGGGGGGGGGACAGAGAGAGAGAGAGAGAGAGAGAGAGAGAGAGAGAGAGAGAGTGTGAAAGACCAGCTCACCCCCTGGAGAAGAACACAGTTCTGGTGTGTTCCTCAAGCTAGCAACGTCTCTCTCTCGCTCCGATACCTGGGTAAGTCAGATACAAAGGGACAAACACTTACCAATCATACGAACACTGGAAATGACAGCAGCAGAAACATCATTCACTTACCACGTACCGCAGTGGGGGCGTGATCAATAAGACAATGTGCTTAGAAGCTCATGAGATCCAGTGAGATCAATTTGCAGCAAGGGAGGGAGAGGGGGGGTAGATAGATAGATAGATAGATAGATAGATAAATAAATAAAAGGGTGCCCCGTTATTTGAAAGCCCCTCAACAGTTTTTGTCCAGCAAGTGAGAAGCTGTGCAGCTAAGCTTCTAATATTTCCAGCCTGTAACAGGACTGAGCCACTCAGCATAACATGAACATCAAACTTAATCAAACAGCACGGAGCGTTGTTTACTTCACATTATTTTTCGAACAACAAGCTGAAAATAAAAATGCTGATTTTGTCAATTTCCGGCACAATTTCTCCACAGATGGACAAAAACCGTCGATGAAGACCCTTCTGAGAGAGGGTTCTCGGAAATGAAGGCTTGTGGAGCAAATAACTAGTCGTTTTTACAGACAGACGCAGAAATGTTAATGCAAACGCAACTCTGCAGTTCAAATGAGAAAAATTACTGATGGACTCCTAAGCGCTTTATAATAGCTGCATGTGATTAAAAGCAAAATGAAGGATCTGCGATTCATTCTGGTGAAATTAATCACACTTCCCGCATAAATGGTCACAGCAGTTGAGTTGCAGTTGGACTCCAAAGAATTGAATCAGTAATTTGAGCATTAGGGTCAATTGACCTTTGCATTGTGAACAAAAGTTTTCGGCTCAAATGCAAAGGATAAAGTAACATCAGTTGTTACCCAACATGCTCTTATAGCATTAATAGAAACCTGGTATCCAACACACCGAACTTGATTAGTAAGATCCAATTTCTAGATACAAACTGAAGCTGTAGAACCTCTGTGCTGATACCCAGCTGGTCTTTTTCATTGCAGGGCTGAGAAATTTGGGGATATTTGAAAAATTTAACGCAATGCATTCATTGCGATTTAAATACGATTAGCCTTATTTTTCCCCAACCAGGCATTTTTCACCAGATATCCAGATGTTCACAACCTTGTCATTTTTGGGTCACTAAACTCAACCAATTAGGATTCAGCTCTGGAGAACGTAAAGATATTTTAAATTGCAGACCTTGCGATTAGAAAATTACACCCATTGAATTGAGTTCTGGATGGAAAATTGTTCACTGTTCAGTCCGATTTTATTACTGAAGAAAGTTTGCAACAGTTGAGATCTGTATGTCCTGCAAGTTGGATCAACATTATATTCATAGTGTATGCAATGAAGGGGGGGAAAAAAATGTTTCTCCAAAATTTGATGTGTGCTTTGTTTTACTAAGTGCACGTTATAGTACTGCAAACAATCTAGGATGAATTGTTGAATTCGCTTAAGCAGTCTATGATTAGGCAAAAATACAACAAGAATTTTGATCACAAACACTGAATTTCAAGTTACTTGACCAATTGATGTTGCTCGGATGAGTTTTTATTGAAACGGAACAAACAAAAAAATAAAAGTTATAAATACAAACATCAGAACAAACTGTCATGGCTCTTAAGGTGAGCCAAACCAAGTCCTAACGAGCAAATTTCAAAAAGGAAAAAAAAAAAAAAAAAAAAAAAAAAAGTTTGATGTTATATCAGTTTTTAAAAAACACAATGGAACTACTTCTAGAAACGCTAAACATACACTTTTAAATGGTACTTCCAGCTACAAAACTTTTTTTTCCTTCCAGTGGATTCTTTTCTCCACTTCTGAAAAAAAAAAAGAAAATGAAGCTAAAGCTGACAGCCATTATTTACAAGCACGTCCCTACGCCACTAGCTTAAATCACAGAGAGAAATAGAGAGCGAGACAGAGCAAGCAAAAAGGGGGTAGAGGAAGTAGGAAGGTGTCCAGTATGGGTGGGTGAGTTCAATGTTTGGACAGGAACTTTCTGCAAGACCATTTCATGATTTTAAATGTTCTCTCAGACGGTTTTTGCTATTTTTTTTTTTTTTTACTACTAAGTCAAAAAAGTCCTCGTTACTTTAAAATGTTCACTGCTGGCTTTAAAACAAATAACAAATGAAAGGGATAAAAGTGGAGTATGGTTTAAGACAAAATGTCCCAGTCAGGCATGTGTGTAAGCAAACCAATCGGGGGCAGGAGGAGGATCGGATACATTCTTGTCTTCAGCCAAAACGTACTTTCAGCCAATCAGGATTTGTGATGCCAATTCTGGGGCGTGTCCTTTTTGTCACTGACATATTCTACAGAGGGAGATGGAGAATAGAAGTCAAACAAACACTGCTGGCCAATCAAAGTCTCTTTTTTCACAGGAAGGGGGAGGGTTGGTGTTCTGTTGTGATTTTTTTTTGTTGTTGTTGTTGTTGTCATTTTCTTATTGTTGCCACAAATACCTTTTTGTGTTGCATGTGTCGTCTACTTCCACTGCTGGCCATAGGAATCCTGGGAGAACTCCAGAGTGTCGTTGCTGTAATTGTAGTTACCAGAGTAGTCGCCACCCTGCTGTAGCGGTTGCTGGGCAATTGGCTGTGACCCCCAGTTCTGCTGGTTGGTCGTCTGGCGCCGTTTTGAATCTGGCTGGTTAAACACATCTGCCTTCCTTTTCCCACCAACGTTTCCTCCACGGTTTCCGCGGGCTCCCCTAGTGCCGCGTCCCCTCGGTGGCTGGAAGGGTCCGCCACGCCCACCGCCACGCCCACCTCGCCCTGCTCCCATTGGAGCTCCTCCCCTTGGTGCATAGCCACCTCTTCCACGAGCTGGAGGAACCCCGCGTGCTCTAGGAGGGGGTGGAGCTCCACGGCTACCACGGCTGCCACGCCCCCTCATTGAATACATGTCATCGTAACCGTAGTAAGGGTCATCATAGCCACCGCGGTAGTCGTGATAGTCGTAGCCGTAGTAGTCATCATAGTATTCTTCATAACCATAGTAATCAGGAGGGTATGCATAGCCACCCCTGCCACCTCTGCCTCGACCACGGCCAGGGGGTGGCATGCGGGGAGGAGGGTAGTAGTAATAGTCATCATATCTGTATTAAATGAAAAAGACACAAGGACTTCAGTTTCTGCCAGTCAGGCCTCCCACGGAGTGATTTCTGAGTTTCTGCCTTTTACAAAACATGCAGATCTACAAAGTCTCACCCTGTGTTTCTGCTGGTCTGCCTGGCAGCTTGACGCTCTTTCCTCTTCTTGTCTGGAGGCTTGGCCAGGACGATCTCAATTTCCTCTCCTCCCAATTCCTTCCCATTCATCTCCTCCATAGCCTAAAAAAACAATATTCACCCATACAAATGTTAGATTTTCATTTACTCCATACAACAGCTTAATCACAGCTATTCAAAATCCCTTAACTATGCAGTTGTTGGTACCTCATATCAAACACACTTAAATAAATCTGAAAGTACAGATAAGCAAATATGGCCTATATATTGTTCATTTGCTGTCCTTTATACCTTAACAGCAGCATCTCGCTCCTCAAAATGCACAAAGGCGTAGTCTTTCAGTTTCTTAACACGCTCCAGTTTCCCGAACTGAGAGAAAGTCTTCTCCAGCAGCTCCTCTGTGACTGGAGTGGCTAGTTTACGGACAAATAATACCTTCACCTGTGACAAGAGATGACAAAAATGTGATTAAGACTTCAAGCAGTCTTTATTCATTCCAATTACTTATATCTGAAAGAAAACTGGAAACAAGTTGTTCCAGCAGTCTGCCAATAACAGGGCTAAGCGGCTGTGATGATGAACACAAAGAACAAAAATACTTTGAATAACGCATTTTGCTTGATCTGCACATCAAAAGAGATTAAAGAAAGTTATCCATGCGGGTTTCTTAACAAATCAAGTCCCAGAAAGTGTGAATAAAAAAAGGCAAAGAGAACGTAAATTAATAACAGATTTTTTGACAGTTTCAACAAAACCAACACACCTTGGCCATGACCTCAGGATCAGGCTCTGCTACCGGGTCCGCCCATTCCACAGTGACAGGATTCCCCCACACCTTCACTTTCCCGCTCATGAGCCGCCGACGAGCCTGAGCGGCTGACTTATGGTCCTCATACTCAAGGAAGCAGAAACCTCGGTTCTTCTTCTTATCGTCTGCCTGCGTGTACAGAATCACTTCCTGCAAACCCTCTGCAGGAGCGATCACAAACATACAAGCAAACACCAACACAGAAACACAAGTTAAACCAAAACAGAGAAGACTTTAAATGCTTGCAAAAGCAATAAAATGTTTAAACTCAAAAACATGTTCCTAACAAATGCTGAATACAGATTAAAATGTGGATAAGGTGTGATCTGACCTGTCACTTTCCCAAAGTCTTCCAGGATGCTCTCCCTGGTTTTGTTCTTTGGAATTGAACCAACAAACAGCCGGTTGTTGGCCACAGAGATGCAGACACCCAAATACTTTCCTGGCCTTATCTCGTAATTATCACACTGAAAAAAATAACAATATTTTCCTTCAGAAACAACTTGGCAGCAAGAAACTAAGAGTTTAGACACCGTCGAAAAATGAAAAAGAAACGGGGATGGATGCCAGCGCAGCCGATCACTGAACCAGTGTGCTTTGTAATAGTCCACTGTAAACTCACCAGTTTAACCGCTTCCTGTGCAGCTTCTTTGCTGCAGAAGGTTATGAACGCGTAGCCACGGTTCTGTCCAGAAAGTGGATCCATCATTAGTCTCAGGTCCCATATGGGCCCAGCTTTCTCAAAGAGTGGAACCAACTCATCTTCATACAAGTCCCGAGGAATCTTTCCAACAAATACCTACGCAAAGGGGAAGAAAAGCCTCTTTTACGATTAGTACCTTGACAGCTAAAGCATGGCTACTCAAACAACTTTATATGAAGAGGTTCTGAATCTCTAAGAGTCTTGGTTAAAATGATGCCATGAAATTAAGTCAGTACATCAGCAATGGTGTGATTTTTCAAAGATATGTCATATTGATTTATGCAAATGCAAGTTTCAACCAGCAATAATAGGAGCCTTTTACAGACATGGTCTTTTATCCAAGCCTGTAAATTTTGTTTCCTTTAAAAGTTAAGAGCAAAGCAGACTGTGAGAACAGCTTACCTCTGTGCCAATGCCAGGCTGTGTACCAGAGAACACTTCCTCTGGGGGTGGGCCACCATATTTCCTCTGACCTGTGGTGACATCCAGGGTATAACCTGTCCTATCCAGCAGTGCCTGGGGAAGCATGGAGATCATGTGATCAGTGAGAGACAATGCATGGGTACACTAGCCTAAATTCAATTCCAAACTCTGCCCACTGCAAAAGAAATGAGGAACATTTCCAGTGCTTTACCTTTATCTTTGACTCATCTGGACCTTTTGTGGATTCCTGTATTTTGCTGCCTTGCTTTTCTCTCTGTCTGTATGTCTTCATGACACCACACAGGAACGCGCTTTTATTCTGCAAGACAACGGTCCAGCATTTAATACCAGTCTCAGACTAGTGAAAGCAATGTTAAACAAAGTTTAAAACAAGAATATTTGCTTTCACTGGATGCATATTTTTATACGGAAGTTAAAGCACCAAAAGTCGTTGAAATATTCACCTGCACATGGGACAAGTCGCTTTCTTTAAACTGCTGCAGAACAGACAGTGCTCCTTCTTCATTAAACTCCCGTAGTGCATCGATTGCCCTCTCATCTAGGTCAGCGTAAGCCACCAAACCTGCACAAAACAAATTAGCACACATGTTCATGATAAACTTGCACAACTAACTCAAAAACCGACAGTTGTGCATTTCCAAAAGTGTCTGTCAATCAAACTGCTTTGCCACGTCAAGTTCATTCATTTCAAGCAGTATGGAGTTATTAACTCACTGAATCTTACCAGTCTGAAAGATGTTGTCCAGGCTCTCAGCTACTTTCTGGGGCAGCCCAGCATCGATTAGGGTCTGGTAGTTCTCGGAGTGTGTAGCTGTGACATCCATGGGCTCTTCCTCCTCCTTCGCCGGAGCAGAGCTTCCATTCACCTCAGCAGCCATTCTTCTGCGAAGAGGGAAGACAAAATGAGATGGCCATGTTGGCTTTAAGGGAAAAGGATACAGGTCTGTGGATGAGAACAGTCTAACTAGGGTGAGGGCTGGTCAGCCAAGGAAAAAAACTTGATGGGTGCAAGTCTGGGAATGAGAAAATGTATTCAAATTAGCATGACGGCTGGACTCAAATCCACAATCCTAAGCCCATGTATAGAAACAGAGCTCAAATCGAATGATGGATGTCCATACAGGGGAAAATGCATAGCTCTTAGGAAAACAGTTTAACTGGGCTGAGGTTTGGTCAGTAAAGGAAAAAAATGCTCATTAACCCTCAGCCTGGGGACGAGAAAACAGGGTGAAGGGACTGGGCGATGAACGAATGTTGTTTCTTCTGCACTTTTTGCCGGGTTAGTCTGAAGAGGAGTGACCTCGGCTGGAGTAGGCAGGTCTGCTTTTGTTCATTGTTGAAATGGACACGGCGCTCTTAAGGTGGACAAAAGGCCAGTTATTTTGCCCCACTCCTCCTCTCTAAAGATGCTCGAAAGCAAACGAGACATCACCAGCTGTCATTTTGGAGCATTTCTGTTGTGCATAGCTGATCAAAACCAAACCCAGCGTGTGTGCGCGTGTGATAGCCGCTTAGCCGTGCTAGCTAAACACACAACAGCGTTCCGCCCCCCTCGCGTGTTAAAGCGGCGCCAGACAGCCGGCTAAATCCCCACAAAAACACCTCCTCCGGCCCCTCAGCTCACCCAAACTCAACCCCGGGCACTCCCGGGGCGCCGCTGCGCTGAACGCCCAGCACCGCTTTCCGCCCCTTCTCTTGGCTTGTTTTGTTTTGTTTTAAACCGCAGCGGCTAGGCTAGGCTATGCTAGGCTAAAGCGGCGCTAGCTTTAGCCGAGGCCTACGTTAGCGCTCGGGCCGGAATTCAAACCGAGCCGCCCGCCAAAAGAACGGCCGGGCCGGGCGGAGCTCACCGAACTGTCCGGTTCTGGTTGGTTGGTCCTGTGTGAGGTGGACTCGCCGCTCCGACTCTCCTCTCGGCGCCGAGAGCAACACAAACACAACGGAACTTAGAACGCTGCCGAGGGTTCTGTCCACGAGACAGACGCGCGCGCGCTCTCACACACTCGCACGCACAGAGCGCGAGAGCGACGCCACTTCCTCGCGCGCCGGCGAGCCTGATTGCGTCAGCGGGGAGGGCGGGGCGATGCCACCGGTTTCCTTTCCAGTATCGATATTCCAGCAACGATACTTTAAAATAAGGGAAATATAATGATCCAGATCACTGTATCAAGAGCA
>CM029372.1:23796684-23844184 GCA_017165825.1 Hepsetus odoe | reverse complement strand
CATCCATCCATTTTCTGCCGCTTGTCCCAAACGGGGTTGCGGGGGAGTGCTGGTGTCCAACCCAGCGCACACAGGGCGAGGATGGGGGACGCACCCTGGACAGGTCGCCAGCCCATCGCAGGGAGGAGCGGGACGGGGACGGCACCTTGCTCAAGGGTACCTCAGGGCAACCTATCGGGAAGGGGTTCGAACCCCCGATACTGTAAAAATCAAGAAGGAAAATAAGTGTTTACTCTAGCACATAAATAAATAAATCTGCTAGACTGTGTAAGAAACCCAAGACCAAAGACAATGGACAGATGAACGAGGTAAAGGATGACACCTAACATGGTGGCAACTGGGTCACAAAGGCAAACCAGCAAATCCTGGCAGGACAAAGAGAGGGACACCACAGCCATGATTAAGCTTATGAAGGGCAAGAAGTCTTTTCTTAAAAATAAAAAAAAAAAATTTAAAAAAACCTGAAGAAAATAAAACCTGGCAAAATAAGTCATATCCAGTCATACGTGTTGCAGGTGTGGAGCTTGCGTAAGCTGTTGCCCAAAACTGACGGTTCCTTCAATGAACTGAGCAGAAAGTCAAGTTATATTTATAGCACGTCTATCATTAGCATTACACGCTGTCCACCCCCAACAGCGCCCGAGCTAAAAGTCAAGGCACATACAGTCATGAATCACTTTGAAAAATGATGAACTTTAATGACAACTCCATCTACCACAAGATATTACAGGGTGAGAATCTGCTTGTGGAAACAGGCATCAGTGAGTTTTGGCAGAAACAGAGAGAGGCCTGCGGTGAATTCAGTCATCAGGATGTAGTTTTCTGATCTTGCCCTTGTGACGCTCGATCTCACGCTGAAGACGTTCAATCTCCTTCTTGTGGTGCTCAATCTCGTCCTTGTGATGCTGTCTCAGGGCGGCCAACTGCTCCTTCTCCTTCTGCCTGCAGAGTCAGAATTTTTTAATTTTACACAAGGAGGATGCAAGGAATGTCTTATGCTGCAGGTATCAAATGTAAAACGTGAATAAAAGACATGAAAGCTTTGAAGCGATGGGAACTGGAGGCAGAGAGTATGTTCTTTTAAAGCATAGTAGTCACTTTCTTTCAGAAATGTCATTTCATTTCTATTAGGTTTATTCCCCAGCAATCCACAGCCACTGGGTTCACACCAGCACGATGCTGGCCAATGAGACAACAAAGAGTTTTTCTAAAACTGACCCTACATCAGCTGTTTCTTGTGGGTCACCAAGTTGCTGTGGCTTGCAGGCAGTTTGTGGGTGCCCTAAGGTAACCTTTGGAAAGGTACCTTCCCCATCACTGCTCCCAGGGATGCGCCCTGCTGCACGGTGTGCGTGGGTGAAAAGCAGAGGTTGCAACGGGAGGCAGTGGTGACCTAGTGGTTAGGGACTAGGCTAGATTGGGAGCTTATGGGTCTGAATCCCAGACCAGCGTGTTACCCTCGAGCAAGGTACTGTCCTCATCACTGCTCCTGTCTACATGGTGTGCATCGGTGAAAAGCAGAGGCTGTGGTTCACTCTGTGCGCAATGACAAACAGTAACTTTGGCTTCAAAATATAGTGAACAGGGGAAAGGCCAGTCCTGCAGCGTTGAGATCCAGAACATGTGCTGGATACTGGGTGGTGAACATTCTCCACACCATAAACCGAAAGGCGGATTTTACCGACACCCAAGACTGCAGTGTAATGTAGAAGCGTAAAGCCTGTCGGCCCTCGCTAGACCTCAGGTGACTCTTTAACCTGGAACACAAGAGCATCACATTACAAGTCATTTCACCTACTTGAAATATCGCTCTTCCTCAGCTGCCTGTTTCTTCCCAAAAGCCCCGCCAGCTTCCCTTACAGATCCTCCTCCTCCTCCACCTTTCCCAGCTCCTTTTCCCAACTCTCCCAGCTACAGAGAGAGAGAGAGAGAGAGAGAGAGAGAGAGAGAGAGAGAGAGGGGCCTTATAAAAGCTCAGTTAAACGTTTTGTGAATCGTGTACAGCAGGGTTAGTCCACAACACTAGTCTACAGCCTGTGTTCAGAGCCCGTTTCCTCTGAATTCGCTGACACTTGTGAGTTACACTCTGCTCCAATAGCATTTCAGGCTCTGAATAGGACCCATCACTCGTGTCTGAAAAATTATTCTTCAAGAAAACATCATATATGAATATGTGAACAGGGCAGAAATATTGGATTTTGCTACAAATTAGAGTATTATGCAAATAAATATATTTTTTTAAATCTATAATATTTAAATTTTTTATACCGGAAAGAAGTTCTCAGGAAGGGTTTGGGAACCTTCTTTTTTTTTTTTTTTTACTCTTGTAACTTTATTTAGGGGATTATCAGAAAGAAAAAGTTGCTCACTGCTTGTAAAATGTATAAAATATTAATTTAAAAAATATTTTATATAGAATATTGTAATTTTGTTCAATAGAATTAGTTCTTGTATTGTTAAAAATAGCTCCAAAATATTAAAAAACAAACATATATAATTATTACACACACATATACGTAATCTATAATATAAGTATAGGTATATAATCTAAATAATTCCTCTTTCATATATGTATATATTATTTTATATTTATTGACCTATATAAGTCCTGTGTGAGTTGACAGGGCCCAAGTTTACAGCCTCTAAACTTTATTGTTATGTTAAATAAATGAGTCTGATCTGAACAGTCAGTGAGGGACTGACACTGACAACAAAGTGAGTATCATGACCTTGATATTTGGACACTTTCACAGCAGTTATCAGGTGGATCTACAGCAAAATAACCTCCTCGATCCAGATTTAGGTTCCACCACCCCCAGCAGAGGGCCAGGCTGAGCTGCTGCTGCTGTTGTTTTTTAAATTTCTCTCTCTGGAGTGAATGAGAAGCCTGACTGCTGCAGAAAACGTCACGGGGGAGGATGATCACTGTGTCCTGTCTCAGCACCGAGTCCTACAGCAGGGTCCCAGAGGACACCCATATGTACGAGTGCAGTACCTGATCAGAGCCCATGCGGATCTGGGTGGTGAAATACCCCCGTAAAGTCCTCCTGAGCAGCTGAGCCATGATGATCCGATACAACAGCCCCGAACTATGTCCTTGTGCAGCGATCCGCACTCGGAAATACAGAAAACTCCGCCTGACGCCCGCAACAGCGCCCCCTACAGTATCGGAGAGAAAACGCGCGCCTTCGAACACGCCCACAGTCACGTGTTCACCAGTTCTTAACCAATCACCTTTGACTTCCTTCTCCTCACCTCTCTGTGGCTGATGTTTTCTGAACCGGTTTGCTATTTAATATTACTGGAAAAGAAATTAATATAAAAGTATATATATATCTCTCAACACACCACACACACACACACAAAATTGTCTGTATATTTTACACAATATTCAGTCGCTCTGGATAAGAGCGTCTGCTAAATGCCGTAAATGTAAATGCAAAGGCCAGATCTAAAATCCATCAAAATGTTTGTTTTTTTTGGATTTTTTTTTTTTGTAATTGTAATTACATTTTTATTTTGCATTTTGGAGCAAAATTTAACAGCCACAATGACAGAACTTAAAAACATATTTAATATGTTTTAATATTTCATGAGATAATTCTAGGTTATATATGAAAAAGTGAAAGTGACAACGCTTGTCATTGCGAGGTCACAGCACAGCAGACAGTGAACCACAATGAAATTGGACCTCTGCATTTAACCCATGCAGCAGTGGGCAGCTATTGAAAGCGCCCGGGGACCAGTGATGGGGACAGTACCTTGCTCAAGGGTACCTCAGGGCAACCTATTGGGAAGGGGTTCGAATCCCTGATCCTGTGGCCAACGCCCTAACCACTAGGCCACCGCTGCCCCAATATACATATACGACAAATCTCTCAACACACACACACACGCAGTGGTGGCCTAGTGGTGTGTGTGTTGAGAGATTTGTCGTTTGTGCATTTTGTGTGTGTGTGCATGCACGTGTGTGTGTGTGTGTTTTCAACACCAATGTGACCAGGATGAGTTACATTAGCTAGACTTTAATTATTTCTGTTCTTAATGTTTTGTTAATGACAAAGCTTTTGTCTCTCATTATCAGTCCAGTATAAATCATTCCTGCAGAACAAATAGTCTTAACAAAAAGGAGTTCTGGCATATCACTTGAAAGCATCGCTCAGCTGTTTAGAAAGTGATGATGTGAGGAAAGGAAAATGCTTCTGCAACTGGCAGCACATGAACCCTGGTGTACATGGTTCTGTAGCACCTACTCCAGGGAAGAAGTAAAAAAAAGCTGATGTGATTGTAAAGAACATCTAAGGTGTAACATTAATCTGTAAAGTGAAGAATCGGTATCAGAAATGCATTGTGATATTCTTTCATTTTCAAGTTTTGTGCTGTCTTTCAGAAGAAAACCTACATTTGCTCAATAAGGTGGCTTAGAGTTTAGGGACTAGGCCAAATGATCTGGAGGTCATGGGTTTGAAACCCTGATCAGTAGGTCTCGCAAAGGTACACCTTGAGCAAGGTACCGCCCACATCACTGCTCCCCAGGCAGCTTGGCTGAAATGCAGAGGCTCCATTTCTTTGTGGTTCACTGAGTGCTGTGCTGTGTCTCACAGTGTCAAATAGTCACTTTCATTTCACTTTATTAAAAATGCTATAATGAAAGGTTGCAAACCCTGCACACGTGCCATTTTTCCAGTCTCAGCCCCGTCGTTGCCTGGGCTTCACATTATTTAATAGTACTTGACAATATTATTACTTTTCAATGGGAACATTAGCATTATTCACTCAGGGATCGTGCAGCTGGTGGGCATCCTGGGGCAATATTACTTTGCAGTAGCAAAATGACTGTTATTCAATCAGATATTATGCAGTTGGAGGATATTCAGCAGGTTCCCATTGCAGTTTTCTCACAAAATAAAATGTAATCTTCAGAAACATGAGCAAAACTATGGTTTTTACAATTAAATTTAAAACATTTACACCGTAGTAAGTTCAATAAATTGGTTGATTCTGCTCAGTAAACATAATAGTGGTTCGGACCAAGACGGTCTGCTATGGCTTGCTGGATATTAGCTTGCAGCTCTCTGATTAAACCTTTTGAGAAGGATTGAAAAGTTGTGGATGGAACTATTTTTAATGTCCACTTAATCATCAGGCCTTTGTTAATATTGCCAGCTTCCTAAGACCTCCCTGACTGAAGGCCAGAGCTGAACTAACTAACTGGGTCTGGAACTGACTGAGGGCACAGCTGGCATGTCTGTCTGACACAAAGAAAGTCTGGGGTTCTTCTAGGCTGAAAGTGAATGATATATTGGGAAGGAAACACAACTGAAATGTTAAGTTCGGTTTTTAAAGTTTACAGAGACTAAAATTCTGCTGGGACACATGATCAGATAATATACAAAGCTTTTGTAGCACAACCCTGGTTAGGATATGGATGAATGAATATAAAGATTTGGGAAGCTGATATCATATTTTTCTAATTTTTTCAGTGAATTAATAGCAATAAATGAAATACATGGGAAGGTTCCTAATAAGTGTGCCCATAGGAACGTATTCTGCTACTGCTGGGGCAGCGGCGGCCTAGTGGTTAGGGACTAGGTCTCAACATCAGAGGGTTGTGGGTTTGAATCCCAGATCAGTGGATTGCCCTGAGGTAACCTTGAGCAAGGTACTGTCTCCATCACTGCTCCCTGGGTGATTTAAATAGCTGCCCACTGCTGCACATGTGTGTATGGGTTAAATGCGGAGGTTGAATTTTGTTGTGTCTCTCTCTGCGTGCTGTGCCGTGTTCCGCAACGACAAGGATAGTCATTTTCACTTTCACTTACTGTGAACTATCAAGCAGAAGGAGACGCTTACTATTGTACTCTATAATGAAGTACAATTAAATATTATAGGGAAATTAAATATTCATTTTTTTTCCATTTGTGGTCTACAAATACTTTGTTACTGTACTTGAGGAGAATTCTCTGCTCTCTGTACTGCACACAAACAGCCTGAAAGGATAATCTTTAAGGAGCTGCTTTTTACTTGTTGACTCTGAGCACATATCAGAGTCTGTACTTTTACTTTTACCGATTAAAGTCGCTGAATCAGTACTTTTACCAGAATTGTTTGTTACAAACACCACGTTCCAAATTATTATGATATTTCTCCTGATTTTCCTAAATAGTCGATGCAAGTGACAGTCAGCATCATTTTCGAGTCATCAAGCATTAGAGTAGAATTTGAATGTTACTAACAAACCTCCCAATGATCACAGTATGTTTTTCAAAAACAGGGGTGAACTGCCTCCCACCCTTATAGATCTTCTGCTTGAGGATGCTCCAAAGGTTCTCAATAGGACTGAGGATGGGGGCCACACCATGAGTTTAGAGTAGAGTAGAGTAGAGTCACCTTTTATTATCCCACGAATGGGAAATTTGGGTGTTACAGGGCTCTTATGAAAGTGAGAGATGTACAGAAAAGGAATAGGAAAAAAAAAGATATATTAAAAAAATAGAGACATAAGGAAAGAGGAAAGAGGAACAAGTACAGGAGAAGTACAGGAGCTATAAAAAATAAATAATAATAAATAATCTATCTATCTATATAAATATATACATATACATATCTACATGATAATAAATAAGTTTTAAATAAGTTTAAATATATATAAATAAATAAACAAGATATAAGTGTAATAATAATAATAATAATATACAATACAGTAATAATATACATTAATATTACATTAATAATAATAATAATATGTAATATAATATATAATTATTTATAATAATAAAACAAGCAATGTAATGAAATGTAATGTTATGTTGATGAGTTGTGGAGTCTTATTGCTGCAGGTAGGCATGACCTACCTGCAGCAATAGGCTACACTGCGAGTGTAACAGTCTTAACGCTTGAGGCAGCGGGCTGCTCAGTGCTCATTACTGCAGTCTCATTCAGCAGTGGGAGAATTGTTGTCCGCAGTGGATGTTAGTTTGGAGAACATCCTCTCCTCCCCCTACACCTGCTCGGTGGACTTGAGCAGGCAGTCCAGGACAAACTAGCCCTCTTGACCAGTTTGTTTAGTTTCCACTCTGTCCCTCTCTGCGAGCTCTTCCACAGCAGCAGACCATGGCGTAAAACAACCCGGCAGCTACCACAGAGTCATAGAATGTCCTCATGAGATGTTTGTTTACTCCAAAAAGGACCTCAGCCGCTTTTTAGAGTTATGTGACTGAGGCCCTTTTCTCTCCTTTATGCCCGATAGCAATAGCGATGAGGTATTCCTTGCTGCAACATGAGATGGTGCATTGTCCTGCATGAAGATGATTTTGCTACGGAAAGCACGGTTCTTCTTTTTGTACCATGGAAGAACGTGGTCAGTCAGAAACTCCACATATAACTCCGGGGGCGAAAGCGGTGGCGCCATGAACCCAGAGGCGTTAACCGCGCCAGTCGAATATCGGGGGTTCGAGCCCCTTCCCAATAGGTTGCCCTGAGGTACCCTTGAGCAAGGGTCCCTGTCACTGCTCCCTGGGTGCTTTCAATAGCTGTACTGCTGCATGGGTTCGTGGGAATCCCAATTTCATTGTGGTTCACTGTCTGCTGTGCTGTGACCTGCTTATTGACAAAGGGTTGGCCCTTTCACTTTTCAGGTCATTTCCCTGGCAGGAGGACCTAAAGGGAGATAAACAGCTCCTCCCCATGATCCTTTTAAAGGAGTGTACTTTTTCCTCATGACGTTGGGACTCTGGTGGCCGTCCACCACTCCATCCATCTGAACCATCCAGGCTTGCACGGCACTCATCAGTGAACAAGACTGTTTGAAAATGAGTCTCTGTATGGATTTCTGAGGCCCTGCAGCCATTTCTGCTTGTGGCGTTGATGAGAGGCCAAATAGAAGGTATGCAACTGCAAGCCTCTGGAGGTTACTCATGTGATGTTAGGTGGACCAGGGCGCCGCTGCTATTTATTTTTGCTGCTTTGTAATGGCATTTGGCAGCTATCTTCACAATCCTCATTATTTTACTATCTGCGAACCCGTGTGTGCTCTGACTCAGCCACAAATCTCTTAACAGTACGATGATCACGCTTAAGTTTTCTGAAATATCTACGGTTTTGATACCTTGTCCGACATTCAACTTCTTCAGGCTTTTAAACGGCAGAGATCGCCTGCACCATTTGCTTGAAAATTGTCTGCTTAATAATGTGAACGTCCTTCTGCAGTAGTTTTCACTTTAACTGGGCTCACCTGCGCTTGGGTATCACAGGCGTCCCAGATTGATTTCAGTGATCCAAATAGCCTGAGACACAATACCATCCATGAGTTTCATTGAAAAACCAAATATTTAATCTTAATGACACTTAAATACAATTTGAATAATAATTTGGAATGTGATGTATTCTAAAAATCCCTTTACTTTTGTTCTTGATAACACAATGTCACCAAGCACATATTACAGGATTTGTTGACCTAAATCTGATCCCTAAAAGATGCACCCAGCAGCTGCATCATCAGTGTTGAGTATCAGTTTTGTCTATTAATTGGAGATGGTAAAGGTGGGAAACACAGTTATCGTCACCTGTACTAGGCATTAGAAGTAAACACTGGACCTGCTCCTGAATTTGCAGCTGCTGGAACTCATTAAATTGGTTTTGCTGCATTTCTTTGATTTCTGACTTAGACAAAGTTTCGGACTTAGGAAACAACATACACAGATTTCCGTACTTCCAGATTTACTGAAAGAACATGTAAGTTCTGATTGGCTGGTGTCTCACAGTTCCTGGAAACAGGCTTTATTAGTGTAGTTGTAACATGTCCTAAATAAACCCGAGTGAATTTTATACCCAACATAGATACTCAGCATTTGGGTACTGTACTCATTGTTGGAACTTGTTTCTGAAATATATAAATGACCTCTTTTCACGATGGCTGTCAATATTGTGCCTGAAGAAACACAGTTAGGCAGGCTCTCCTTCTGATTTTTAAGCATTGAACAGGCTATGCTAAACCGAGAAGAAAAACGAAATATGTAAGGTGTTGAAAATAAAATAGGAGTAAAAAATAACCACATTCAAAATATATTTACTTTTTCCAGCTTAGTTTATATAAATGGACTAGACACTTTAACAAAATATAACAAACATTTATAAAAAACTCTTTTCCAACTTTCTATTTTGGAAACATTCTTTCTCTTATGGTGCACATGAAAAAGAAATGCAGCTGAGGTGTGTGTGTTGGCATGCAAAATATAGTAGTGATGCACCAGGATCGCTGTGACTGGTTGGGTTTAAAGATTGGATAGATTCTTGAGGCGGAGGGATTTTTTATTAGATTTGATATGTGGATAAGTAACTTCCACTAAATGCTTTAATCTTTCTTCTTTTTTTGCACTTGCACTGAGTAGCCTTATGACTGGAACCTGAAAAGAACAAAAGGGTGGTCTCTGACTTTTTCACTGTACTTCATGTTCTTCTTTGTCTTAATGTCTTAATCTACATCTTACCTCCTTCCGTTCCTGCCAAGACAGTTAAAGAAAAGCAATCATAATGCATAAAACAATTTGTCCCGTGCTCCCACTGTGATAAGGCCTGGCAATGCTCACGATTCCTGTGACTCACTTCTTTCTCTTCCTTTTCTCCAGGGCCGTGTTTCCTCTGTGACCTCCATAGCACGATTACAGTCAGACTGAAGAGACCTGCAAACCTGAAGCCTTTTCTCTACCTCCGGCCATCCTGCCCCCCCAGAGCCCACCACTGCATTCCCTGCCATGACTACATGAATATTAAACATGACAGTGAGTAGGAGGTGTGAAGAAAGAAACCTGAAGGTGCGCTTGGTTTTTCTTCTGCACTTACTCTTCTTCAGGAAGAACTTTTGGAAGTGCAAATTTTACAGGGTCATGAAAGATATGAAACACTTTTTTGATATTTGCTTCTGAACCTTGCACTTTCACATCTTTGCCTTCCCTAATTGCCTTCTAATTGAAGAATGTTTGCATGACCATTGCTGATATACTGCTGTGTTATTTCCCAGAAAGACAGAAAGGATGTGTGGCTGAAAGAAAAATTACAATTAGGAAGTTCCAGTTCCTGCATATATTTACAGAATTATCTGCAGAGTGTCTGTTACAAAACCAGATGATGCAGCTGTCCAAACCTTAAGAGAGCTCATGTCCTACATTTCCCACTGCATTCTGTTTCTATTGCATCTGTTTTATGGTATAATTATTATTATTTTTGCATTTCAAGCTTTATCCATATAATTAAACAGGCTGTTATTATTGTTATTATACTGTAATGATGATTATTGGGCCTTTACTTTATGACATGACTTTTTGATATTTTTAAACTCCTCATGATGAGCAGAACAGTTCTGATGGTCAGTTTCCCCACTTAGGAGCTGATACTGAAAAGAGTCTCGGTGCAAGTCTGTTTCTGAGAAGTGAGAGTCGCTGAAGACATTGTCCTTTCAATCTGGACAAGTCTCAGATATTCACTCCCCAAAACGCCCCAAATCATCATATCACTCATGTTTCACTGCTCTTTCACCTGTAAGTGAAAGTGACTATTCTTGTCATTGTGAAACAAAGCACCGCACACAGTGAGCCACCACGAAATTACAGTGTTTGTGATGTTTGGCCCACAGGAGTCTCTTTTTATTGTCATCACCTCAAAGTAAGGGTTTCTTGTAGTGGATTTAGTAAACAGATTTCCAACACAAAGTGAATGTCAGTCACTAAAGTCTTTCAAAGCCAACAGTTTGAGACTTTGTGGCTACATAACGTGTTACTATAGACTTTAAATGACTGAAAAACAGTCACATTTACATTTATTTTAATTTCTAATATTAAGAAAATCTGCAATAGCAGTGTATCATTGTGTTTTCCTTCTTTTTTTATGATTGACTTGGTTAGACACAAATAAGACATAGTTGCTAATAAAGAGTATTTACTGCAGCGTCCAGTGCTCTTGATACATGGAGCAGCCATCTTGGTTGGGGTCAGTGAGGTTCCTCTGAATCTCTGAGAGGGAAATCCAACATCTGAGGAAATCAAACTTCTCAGTTTTCTTCAGCAACAAATCCTAACTTCGATTCCAACTGGGATGCACAAATAGATTACAATGGTCCCCTTTGTCTGGTTTGAAATATTTGACTGGAAGATCTGCAGTTGGTTACAATCTGGCCTTTTGAGGCAGTGTTAACAAAAAGAATGAAAGCATGAACTCACCTTGGAGCAGGATCATTTTTGAGTAGGGCTATATGTACACACACAAACATACACATGCACACACACACACACACACACAGATGCAGAAGTTGGGCCCTTCTCAGCTGAAAGAAAGCACTTCTTTCAGACTCTTTATATTTCTTGCACTGCAGGCATAAAATGTATATTCCAGGAGAACAATTCCAAAGCAACCTTTGCACTTGGTGGGAGTGTTTCTCCATTGGAGGGTGAATAGATCAAAATTTCCACAGTCACCAAACATTTTAATACATAGGAACCACATTCATCAAGATCATCTTTTTCATTGCATTGAGTCATAATTAATATGCAGGGCTCTCTAGAAAATAACCCCCCTTTCTTCAATAAGAATTTCTGTCTGATAGGCCCAATGTGACATTTCTCAGCCACAAAAGACAGGTGGAGTAAAGACTCTCAATGTGGTGTTGATGGGGTCTGTCCTCCTTTTCCAAATGTGCTATCATCTGCGAAAATGTGAGGGGGCTTCTGTTTGGACATTATTAGCCAGCTCTGGAAAGGCAAGCACTTAAACCTGTTAAATGAGCCTTTCGGTCATTGTGAAAATGTCAAATTTCTGTCATTTGCAAAAGTGTCAAAAATAAACTTTAATAAGAAGAAAACATTTTTTTGAACTCGAATGAACAACCTACATAGCAACTCAAATTTCAGCACTGTGCAGATAATTCACGAAAGATCAAGTGATAGGTGACCAGATCCTAACGGACAGCAGTTATAAGGTACTTTATATAGTATACTTTAAATCTCCGGAGACAGACTAAACATTCTTAACTTTTACGATGTTAAATAAGGCCGGCGAACTGGCGGCAAATGACCAACTTTTCAACACTCTTGCCACCTGTGCCAAAATGTAGCATCATTTACGTAAGTTATTACCAAAATCGTTTCACAGCCCTTTTGTTTGATTCATGTCATTTATATAAATAACTGACACTCATTTAAGAAATGATAGTGAGATACAATACAGTAGGATTCAACAAATTCCATCAATAGCATCTATAACATGCCACATTTTTACTATGATTTAAACACATCTGTTTTGCAGAGGTCAGCAGCTTTAATGACAGCTTAGCCTCCGCGCATTACTCGGTGTAACATCTCATGGAAATATTATTGAGTATATTAGAGGGACAGCTCAGGTTAGACATGGTTTGGACATGTCCAGAGGAGAGACGAGGATTGATGGCTCTGAAATTTCTTAAAGACAGCATCTGTGTTCCTGGACCTGTTCGGTTTGCTGTCTGTGTGCATCCTCAGGTACCTGTAGTCACCCGCTACCTCAGCATCTGTCCCCTTGAAGGTGACTGAGCCCAGAATCGAGTCTTTGTGTCTTGATACTTGTGTGTAGTTTAACAACGCCACTTTTTGAAAATGACCCTATTAATCTGTATTGCTTTAATATGAGAGTTAGTTATGTTATCAAAGCACTAATTTACTTTATGTATGTTTTACATCTGGCTGATAAGAAACACGTGCTTGAGTAAATGTATTAATTTGTTATTTAATAAAAGAAATCAAATCCCATACATCCCCAAAAATCCCATCAATCGGAATAATTCATCATACGTCCCTATAGGTTCATTACAGAAAATTACAAAGGTTTTAGGATTTTCCAGAGAATGCAAAGAAGTGCAACTAAAAGCAGATGAAAAAAAGTCAACAAACAAAACGAAACAAACAACGGCGTGCTGTTGTGCACTTCTGGAGCTATTAATGCACTTCCACTCTCAAGTATGGACTACGGTCTCGCCATCCTCAATGATTTCTCTCTCTTTCTCCTGGAAACTGCCCTCAGTGCTCCGCTACTATTTACCAAATGAAATTGTATCCTGGCAACGCATGCAGCGATTACCCAATGACAAGGTAAGGTCATTAAGATAAATCTGAGCCAACTGCGCGCCGAACTCAGCCGCCGATTAATGTTTTAAATGAGTGCAATGGTAATATCATGCTGCGCGTAACTTCTGCGCCGCTGAGTCGCGCTGATGGTGCACAGGCATGAGACCTGTGCAAGTCCTGCAGGAAGCTGTCAAGGCATTGTGCATTTTCAAGAGGCCAGAAGTAGATGAGAGCTTGTGCTCAGTGACACTGTGCATGGACGAAAGCAAGAAGGCAGGAGCAAATTTATGATGACATCAGCCAACTGTGACCTTAGCTGTCAGTCATTCTTCATCATGAATAATGGACCGGCAGTGGTGAATTGTAATTGCTGTTGCTTCCTAATGGTGATCCACAAAACAAACAAAGCAGACCCACTGTGAATCCGTACCTGCTAAAACCTCCGGTCTGCAATGTTAATTTCAGGACGAATCCTACCCCAACCTCCTCTCTCCAGACAGGGGCACAAATGAGCTCTTCTCATGTGGCAGAACTGTTACTGTCTGTACATGAGCTGTATATTCACCTTCAGGGGAAGCAGATTTGTGCTTGGCTGACTGTATATAGGCTCAGAATGAATATCTGCAGTGCATGGAAAATGCAGACAGCAATGTTCAGCATGGAGTTGACCCTCTGACTCTATGAGGATGGAAAAGCTTTTCCCGGAGAGAGCTTATATTACCTTTTCCATAAAGTGAGAATGCTTTACAAGCTAATTAACCTCCAGAGTAAAAAAAAAAATTAAAAATCTATCTTGTTGCAAATGATCTTATCTTACAAAAGGAATCGTTGCAGTTTTTAATGCAGATAGACTGAGCGTGAGAAATGGCTTATGCGATACGGTTCGTTATACGTTTGGTGTTGAACTATTCAGGCAATCACGTCTTATCTCCAGTTAAATTGATTTGTGATTCTTTACCAGTTGGATTGATCGTTTAGTTTGAGCTAACAATGTTGTAACTTTAGATGTTTTTGAGTGTGAGAGGTGCAGGGATCACGTTAACCTGAAAATCACATGGTTTCCATAGAGTGCATTTCTAATTTAATCACAGTCAGCTGAAAGCAACAGTGGCTGCATGTTGTAACTCTTATTGATCATTTGGTTCAATTTTGAATTCAATTTTAAGTGAAAAGTACTGCTCTGCAGAGACACACACTTCTGCATTTGGAGTATTTTATCGGACATGCAATGAACCTGGGAGGCTCCCAGCAAAAGTTGGATGGAGAGCCAAAACCTATGTGTTTACATTGAAACTGTTGTTTTTTGTTTGGGTGGCTGTAGGGAGGGAAATCGGAAAGCTTAGCAACCAATTGTTTTGGTTGTAATTTCATAGCGTTTTCTGTTTGCCAGCTTTTTAATTAGATTGGACATCATTTCTTCACATATTGAAATTTCAAATAACATTTTTGTTTATCTAAAGTTTAGTGAAGGATGATGCCATTACCTTGTGATTTTGTTTTACATTTTGATCCAATCGGATGAAGCAGCCACATTAATTGGGTTGACAGCATTGACTCTGGGACCTCCACGGGTACCATCTAACAAATTCATCAATTATTTAAAGCACACACTTCATTACATTTCTTCAGAAAGACCTCCAATGGGGCAGCGGTGGCCTAGTGGGTAGAAGCTAGGCCCAAGGCTCGGAAGATTGTGGGTTAGAATACCTCACTAGCAGATTTGAGTCGAGTCAAGTTGGTTTATTATTGACCTGAGGTACCCTTGAGGACAAGAGTGCGTCCCCATCACTCACTCTGGTGCTTTCAAAGCCTTTACTGCACGTGTGTGTGTATGGGTAAAATGCAGAGGTGTGATTTCCCTGTGTGCTGTTTGAAATGACAAGAATTTTCCCTTTCATGCGTCCATGTACTAAGTCTGTTTTAATATAAAACTGCTGTGATACATCAAACTGTCACACTAATTGGACAGCTGCATTTAGTTTAAGTGCTGTGTTACTGCTGGAAACTGACCCATTCTGGCAGGAGAGTGTAGTGCCGAATAGATTTATTAGAGCATTTTCAACAGTCCGACGCAAATAGACAGAATAGGTAGTGAAGAAAGGAGTAGGTGATAATGAGGGGAGAAGTCAAGAGGTGAGGACCAATTATGAGCTGTAGAGTTTTGCAGGACCTCTAGGAATTTACATGAAAGAACAACAGGCTATTATTTCTTACGAGACTCTTCTGCACTAAATAACTGGCTTATTATTGCACTTCCTTCAGCGCTGATGATGCTGGTAGTTAATCTGGGTAGGAAGATCATTCATTTTCAATCAGACACATAGCAATGACCATGAACATCCATACGAGTTATTTAAATTGTTTAAAATTATAAGAGTTTCTCTCTCTCTCTCTCTCTCTCTCTCTCTCTCTCTCTCTATCTCTATATATATATATATATATATATATATATATATATATATATATATATATATACAGTACTGTGCAAAAGTTTTAGGCAAAGTGTAAACAATGTAGCAAACAAGAATGTAAAGAAATGGAAGTATTCATCATTTATTTTCATCAGTCAACAAAAATGCAGTGAATGAACAAAGAGAATCTAAAATAAATCAATATTTGGTGTGACCACCCTTTGCCTTCAAAACAGCATCAGTTCTTCTAGAGTACAGGTTTTGAAGGGCTTTACGGCTGGTGGGTTGTTCCGAACCGCGACTGTGTTGCTCCTCAAAACTGTGACGTGATGATCATCAGCACCTGTTTGGTAAGCTGGTTGATCACACACCGACTATAATCCTACAGAGAGATCCTGACTTTGTGCAAGTGTTGTACCTAGAAGAACTGATCTGGTTTTGAGGCAAAGGTAAACACCAAATGTGATTTGATTTTAGATTTTTCTTTTGTTACGCTCAACATTTACAGCAAATTGCTAAATAAACTATCATTATTTATATTTCACAAGCATTCGCATTTACAGCATTTTTCTACTGCCTAAACTTTTACAAAAGTACTGTATATATGTGTGCTCTTATACATATATGGGTGTAATAATGTGTGTGTATGTGTATGTGTGTGTGTGTGTGTGTGTGTATGTGTGTGTGTGTGTGTGTGTGTATGTGTGTGTTTCTCCTCAACCAGTGTCACCTGGGAAACATCAGCAGCAGCCAGCACTTCTTCAGCATGGATGTTACTATGGAAACAGGTGCAGCATCTATCCCTCTGTCAACCTGAAATCAAAGTAGTCTGGGAAGTAAGGTTGTAGGGTTTTAAGTGTTATAGAACATATAAGAAAAAAGAAAACAGCAATAAAATGTCTTTTTTTTAGTAATCCATAAGAAAAAATACATCAGAAAACAACAAAAGGTACAAAATTCAGATGAAAAAACATAAGAGAAATGTTTATTCTATTCTATTCTTTTCTTAACACAAAGAAAGTATATTGGGGACATAAGAAATTATGTCTAAAATGATTTCTCTGCTCATTTCCAATATTTATTAATACGTCTCTTTTATAAGTATTTAAATTTATTTATAAATATTCATTTAAATATGACAAATTTTTTATGTTTAAACATTTATATAAAATATGTATAATACCTATAATATTATAATATAATATTTATAATAAATAAATATTTTTTACCAAACCATCCGCAACCAATGCAGGTTGATTTTAGCACCACATTGAAAAAGAAACCTTTTTTAAAAACTTGCAGATGTATTAAGGTATGCTTGAAACTAAACCAAGATCAACATAATTCAATTAAAGGTCAAAAATACTTTTCTATGGATCTATGGCTCAAGCTCCCAGGTTCGAATCCCACCTCTGGCACTACCACCACTGGGTCCCTGAGCAAGACCCTTAACCCTGAGTTGTCCCTGTAATTAGGACATGGACGTCGCACAAGTAAGATAAATGCTCCAAATGTAATGTAAACTCAGACATTTCTCCTGGGCAGGTACAGTGCACACATGCACACTCTCCCTCTCCATAACATAACACATGTGTGCAATTGCAATTCAGTTTAAGAGTGGCAGCAGTGGCCTAGATGGTGGGTTCAAGGTATCGTCCCCGTCACTGCTCACGGCACTTTCAATAGAGGTTTAATTTCGTTGTGCTGTGCTGCAATTGACAATTTCCATCTCTGGTGATGCTGCAGCCATACATGACCAGTACCCCAACAATGTCAATGACCACAAACATGCAAGGGCTAGCTGTAGATTGGGGTGTGCAGACTTTCAACCTGCAAGGTTTTAGTCCAAATACATAAAATGACATACTAAACAGGTTTGCTTTTAAAAAAAAAAACTCATTTTAATCTGCAGCTGCATCCGAAAATGTATAAATCAGAATATGAACTCATTTATCATTGAAACTGAAGATGTAATCCATTTTTTTCCTTTTCATTTGAGCAAGAGGGCAGTGGTGGCCTAGTGGTTAGGGCGTCGGCCACATGCTCGGAGGATCGGGGGTTCAAACAACTTCCCACTGGGTTGCCCTGAGGTACCCTTGAGCAAGGTGCCGTTCCCGTCCCGCTCCTCTCTGCAATGGGCTGGCGACCTGTCCACGGTGCGTCCCCCGTCCTCGCCCTGTGTGCGCTGGGTTGGACACCAGCACTCCCCCGCCACCCCGTTTGGGACAAGCAGCAGATAATGGATGATGAGCAGATAATGGATGGATGATTGCTTTGCAGAGTTTTAACACATGGGATTCTGTTGAATAAAAGTTCCTGTAAACCCCTGAGAGTTCCTCTCCATTGCATGTCCTTGAAAGCAGCCAGCAAAGGGAACTGCGCTGCCATTTGGACCACTTTTCTAGTGCAGCCTTTGAAAATGATAGGTAGATTAAGGTGCTAATTGAGTTCCAAAGTTATGAGAATTCAAACTGTTTGTTTTAGCATGATGGTGTGCTCTTAAGTGATGAATAATCGTTTCAGTTCACCATTAGCGCTATAGATGGTTATTACCATTTCCCCCAGCCATTCACATTCTGGGACACAAACACACATACATTCACACTCAACCAGCACTTCCACCAAGCTTCCGCCCAACAGGCCGCCACTCGGGGTCCGTGAGTGGTGCGAAAACTCATCCCCCACAGCGGAATTGCACTCTGGGGACCTCTGGCATTTGCCCATGACGCACATGCACAGCTGTAATCCACAGACGGCGACACTTTGTCATTCATGGCTGAAGGATCACATGGGAGGCACTTTTCAACGGTGCAATTAGTTTCTCTCAATCAGAGGCTGCGAGACAAAAAAGCCCGACCACAGAGGCATAAGTGCACCTATTCAGACTGCCATCGGCAAAATGAAATAAAAAACTCTCTCTCTCTCTCTCGCTCTCTCTCGCTCTCGCTCTCTCTAAAAATGAGGGAGTGACTGTACAGCTCTATTTTATGTGGCCTTCCTGACACTTGATTTATGCTGCGTTAGTGCCTGTGAGCCGCGCTGACTAACTGTGCAACACATGAAAGAAGCGGAAACCTGGCCTCAGGTACTTCACTAATGGGTGTGTGGGCTTCGTCTATAGGTTGGACTGGCAGATAAAGAGATAATTGTTGGGTTATGAAGTGGAGATTGCTCTTGAGCTTGATTAGCTCGTGGAAAATGTGAGAAATATCCACATACGTCTGCATCAGAGAAGCAAAACAGACGGGCACTGCCATCCCTAACACTGCTCCCCAGTGTTAGGGATGGTACCTTGCCCAAGGGTACCTCAGGGCAACCACGTGATCTTGGATTCAACCAATGGAGCCTGGCCTCTAATCACTTCTTCTTCTTCTTCTTTTCCCATTTAGGGGTCACCACAGGTGATCATCCGTTTCCATTTCTTCATGTCCTCTGCATCCTCCTCCTTCAAACCAACCATCATGTCCTCTCTTCTCTTTAGTCTTCCTCTTCTCCTCTTTCCTGGCAGCTCCATCTTCAACATCCTCCTCTCAATATAAACCTTGTCTCTCCTCTGGACATGTCCAAACCAACGCAACCTTTCCTCTCTAACTTTGTCTCCCAAATGTCTAACTTGAGCTGTCCCTTTAATACACTCATTTCTAATCATTCCATCCTCGTCACACCCAGCCACTAGGGATGCACACGCCAGTGTATTTCTTCGTGCCGGTCCCAAGCCCAGATAAACGCGAAGAGTTAAGTCAGGAAGGGCATCCGGTGTAAAACTTTTGCCAAATCAATATGCGGACAACGGAACAGAATTCCCTGATCACTAGACCCCATGAAACCAGTGCTTAAGTCTACACATGCATTAATTGGATGGCAAAGCATAAAATGCGCTTAATAGGCATGAAGGAGGGCGGCAAAAAATCTTAGGCTGTTTGCACGTGTGGCTTGTTAAATTTTCTACTACAGCAGCAGGCAGTCAGATGGGTGCAGAAGCCTCAGAATAAATTGTTAAAACTCTCAGGATCATGGCCCAGGATACAGCACGATGCAGTCGCACATTGCATGCATACATTTACCACTTCACATTCTGTTTTCTTAGCCAGAGGGAATGTTTTGATGCAGTTCATTTAATATCACTCTCTGTTCAACACAGAGTATGTCGCACTATACTAAACTATATATATATATACTAACTATATTTTATGCTATATACTCATAAACTGTCCAAAGAAACGTGTCTTCACTGATCTAATTGTCACTGATTTTTTAACCACAGAATCTTACATTATTTAAGCTCCTGACTGTCATTTGTCATCTACATTCTTTTGTCCTTGATTAGTCATTTTTCTTCTTCTCTATTATACTCTAAACCTTCTTATTAACTCTTATTTCTCTTAGAATTTGCTATGTGGTGTCAGGCAGGAGAGGATGAGTACCCTTGCATTTATTTTTTCTCCCTGTCGGTCATCCTTACAGAAGTCACTGCCTCTCACTGAGTCACTGACTGACTGAGTCATTGTCTGACATTGTAGAAATGCACACATGCAGGAATGACCCTGAGACAAAGAGTAGATAGAGCTTAACACTCTAGAGGGTTTTCACGAAGCAGGAGCTGCCATACAGCCACTTCTTAGGTTAGAGGGAGGGGTGCTCATTATGCAGATGATAGAGCCTTGAGTTCTAGTCAGATCTACAGCTTAGATCACAGAGATTTATAGAGCACGATACATTCTCTCTTCTATCATAGTGTAACCAGTCTGTACTGCTGCATAGCTGCACATCTTAGTGAGATGATGGAGTTGCTTTGAGCAGCATAGTCTTATGCCAAATTAAACAAACCAGCCAGTAAATCTAGGTATCCCATAGCTGCTTGGAAGTTGGAGGACAATCACATGTGGGTAATTACATTTACAGCATTTAGCAGACACTCTTATCCACAGTGACTTCCATGTTCTAATTATAGGGACGGTCCCCCTGGAGCAACTCAGGCTTAAGGATCTTGCTCAGGAACCCAGTGGTGGTAGTGCTGGAGGTGGGATTTGAACATGTGACCTCTTGCTCCATAGGCAAGTATCCTACCACCCTTAGCAGTGATTGGGGCGGTGCCTTGCTTAAGGCAACATACTGGTCTGGGATATGAACCCACAACCTTACAGTCATGAGGCCTAGTCCTTAACCATAATCACTGGTATAAATGCTGTTGTTGCATTTGCATGTTTACTTGTCTCAACCCTTACTTTAAATAAAAAAGTTGTGCACCAAAAAAACAAAAACAAATGGATTGCGGCCACTGTTTGCAAAATACATTCAGCTTATTTGAATATGAAAAAGTGAGTTATATCTATATGAGTTATGATATAATATGTTATGACTAATATGAGTTAATGAGTTATATCAACCATTTAATACTCTCGTGCAAGTGGCTTTGCTCTTTCCCCTTACGCACTGTTCATTTAAAGGTGAGCAGTTAGATGACCCCTTGGAGGACAGAGGAATTGATTGAAAGTGTTGACGTTGGAAGCAGACCTTCCCCAGAAAAATCGGCAAACCAGCCAAAGATGCAGTACAGTCTGAACTTCAAACAGGAAGCTTTTTAACTAGCACTCTAACCAGAAAAGCTTTCAATCGGGTGCATTTAAAAGCTCAATATTGTGCCACACTTACTCAGATGTTCTGATTTGCTTTATACATGCATCTTTTCATTTTGCTGCTCAAGGTTTCATTTGAAACATTTCACACCCATGCTTTAACAAAGGGATGCAACATGGTTTTAGTGGCTAGTTGACCCTTAACATAAGCATTAGCACCACTTTGTTTAACTTGATGTTTAACAAGGGTTACTAGATGTCTCCCTTTTCTATGGACAGTGCCTGTTTTTGGGAGCCAGTCACGAGCTGGAGATGTCCCCAGAAATGTCCATGTTTTTTAACTTGCTTCATTCGGCTGCTCCTCTTTAGGGGTTGCAACAGCAGATCAACAAGATGGATATGGTTTTGATGTTAAAATTAAATTCAAATGTTAAATGTTAAAAGTTAAAGTTACATGTGATATTGTGGATTTAGCCCTGCGATCATGGTTAAACCAATGTCACAGGTTACGAATTAACTTTTGTTTCTTCAAATTAAATTGGGACATGGCAATCATTTAAGCCCTAGTAAATTAGCTATTGTACCCCTGATCAAGCCCTGTGACAATTACAGGACATTTAATATCACATCATGCCATATTAATTCCATTTAAAACCCATTAAACCACATTAATTTCAAATACAATTAAAAAAATCCATTACAAATACTGAAAACTGACTTAACTGCTGCACTTTCATTCATGTTTCTACTAGATACCTTTTCCACCTTCAGCTCTCCTTCTCTTCTTTGTTTACCTCTCTTCTTTAGCTTGATCTGTGAGATCTGCACTTGGGGCACATCAGGGGATTTTCTTTTGTGTGCTTTTTTGTCCATTTAGCTTCACTAAATGGAAAGGCACCATGTGATAAAATAAAGATAATGGATAATTGTCCATTTTTAGACCACATCAAATAATTGTTGCTTGAAATTTTGGTAAAAATGCAAATTAAACCTTGCTATTTCAGCGCTCTGTGTCATCATCTGCAGTACAGGAGCATTTCTGCAGCATGTGAGTTCTGTGATAAAACGTCTTATGTTTTAATCACATCCTGCAGTCTCTCAGGGTGCAATCTCCTTCATGTCTTCTTCTCTATCCTGGATTAGAGCTGGGCTATTTGACCTGGTTACCCAGGCAACCCGCTTCAATTTAGCAGCAGTGCAGGATCCCATTGTTCTTGGTAACGAGGTGTTAATTGAGACAAAGGCTTAGTGGAAAGATGAGGGAGGTAGCCAGGCAGATGGTGGCTTTAATAAATAAAGCAAAATAAAAGTGATAACTTGATTAATCAGAAAATAAAAATAAGTAATTATTATAGCAATCAGTAGTCACAGCCCTATTAGACAGAAAGATGATCTCAGAAAACTTTCTGAAAAATTCTAAAGTGAGTTTGGATTCCAGTGGGTATCCATCACAGACTGGAGTCCAGCTGTTTCAAACCCTGATAAGTAAAATATAAGGGTGATGGTGCAACCATAGCTCAATACTGTTGTTACCTCAACCGGTTTTACACATTTTGACTATGATTCATTGCAAGAAGTCTCTTCTGTATGAAACAGGCTGGAAATCAAGGCCACAAAAATGTGAGGACAGGGTTACTGGCCCTGAGAAATAATTGCAATTCAGCCTATACAAATTATCCATGTGATTTGCTGGTGATGTTACATAACTGTGCAAAATAAGACGGAAATAAAATGGACTTTGTTTGTTGTTAATATGCATGTGTTTATTATTTTAAAATGTCATACAATGCAAAGTGATATTGCTTATAAGTTTCCTGTACTGCAGAGAGATGCACAGATGATGGTCCAGCAAAATTTGGCTTACCTAGTTTACTGTATATTTGATCCAGTGGGGCCACATGATATAATTCAAAAAGGCAAATTGTGTTTCATCATCACTGTGTCCCTGAAATACATTCCCTGGAAAGTCACTCTTGAAACTGGACTAGAGCATGTCACTACTTATCCTTCCCATTATATCTAGAAATGACAGGAAAATGCTAGAGGGTACCCACAATTGAATATTTATTGAACAGACCTGAGAGAGTCTGAATCATTAATGATGCTAATACATGTTTTTCTATTCTTTCTAGACAAAATTATATTCCATTTAATTCCATTTCATTTTGGAAAGCTGAGAAACGTATTACCTTATTGAGGGCTTGCAGTGTGGTGATAATTAAGCAATGTCCCTTGGGAACAATTAAGTTGTTTATGATTCTGTTTTTGATAATTATCAGTGTTATCCAAAGGAGCAGGCACTTGAGACTACATAAGTGTAGAAAAATCCCTCAGTTGAATAAACAGCCTAAGTGAAATGATAAAAACATAACAATTAGCAATAGCATAAACAGTTCTGTGCAACATCTTCATAATTTGGTTCCAAGAAGACAGACTTTCTTGTTATTTTAATGTTTTTTGGGGGAATAGTTCATGTAGTGTATTGAGCAGATGGAAAGTATACTTTGAGGGGCTGATGATTGAAGAGAACGAGAGAGAAGAATAGATTGGATGAAATGAGGATACTGGACTATGATGATATGAGGCCAGGAAGTACAGATTATTTGCATGATGGAATTAAGGGCAGCGATGAAGAGGATGAAGAATGGGAATTTGTTGGTACAGCTGAAGTAAAGCATGGAGGTGTTTAGAAGAGATGGCTAGTGAGTCTCTGACCAGATTGTTTAACACAATCATGCCTTAGGAGTGGAGACAAAGTGTACTGGTACTGATTTTCAAGACCAAGGCTGATGCACAGAGCTGTAGAAACTATAGAGGGATAAAGATGATCAGCCACAGCATGAAGTTATGAGAAGAGGTGATCATTACTGAACAGCAGCATGCTTTCATGCTGAGAGAGAGCACTGCAGATACAATGTTTGCTCTGAGAGTGTTGATGGAGAAGTACAGAGAAGGTCAGAAGGAGCTACATTCTGCCTTTGGGGTCTTGGAGAAAGCATATGACAGGGTGGTTATGGAGGAGTTGTGGTTTTGTAAGAAGAAGTCAGGAGTGGCAGAGAAACATGTCAGAGTAGAACAGGATATGTTTGAGGGCAGAGTGGCAGTAGTGAGGTCTGCAGTAGGTGTGACAGATGCATTTCAAGTAGAGGTGGGATTACATCAAGGATCATTGCTAAGACCATTCTTGTTTGCAATGGTAATGGAAAGTTTGATTGATTAGCCCTGTGGAGTGTGAAGGACAAAGACAGAACACATGAGTGTGAATGAAAAGGAGGAAAGTGGAGTGGTTAGGATGCAGGGAGTAGAGGTGACAAAGTAGGAGGAGTTTGAATAAAGGGGAGTGTGGAAGAGAGGTGAAGAAGAGGCAGGTTGGAATGGGTGGAGAAGAGTGACAGCAGTGACCTGTGACAGATAGATACCAGTGAGAGTGAAAGGGAAGGTTTGCAGGATGGCAGTGAGACCAGCTATGCTATATAGGTTAAAAACAGTGGCACTGATGAAAAGACAGGAGGTGGAGCTGGAGGTATCAGAATTAAAGATTTTTTTGGGAGTTACAAGGATGTGCTGGATTAGAAATGATTATATTAAAGTGACAGCTCAGGTTGGATGTTTTGGAGATAAAGCTAGAGAAGCAGGCATGCGTTGGTTTGGACATGTCCAGAGGAGAGACGAGGATTATATTGGGAGAAGGATGCTGAAGATGGAGCTGGGTGGTGGTGGTCTAGTGGTAGGGTACTTGCCTACGGACCTATGGATTCGAATCCCACCTCTGGCACTACCACCACTGGGTACCTGAGCAAGACCCTTAACCCTGAGTTGCTCCAGGGGGGACTGTCCCTGTAATCAGGACATGGAAGTCGCTCTGGATAAGAGCGTCTGCTAAATGCCATAAATGTAAATGTAAATGGCAAGAGGAAAAGAGAAACTCCAAAGTGAAGCTTTACGGATGTGGTGAGAGAGGAAGATGCAGATGACCGTAAGAACATAAGTGGATCCTAAAGGGACCACTGTGGTGGTCTCTAAAGGGGAACAGCCAAAAGTTGGAGGCAGTGCAGGATCATGTTGACAATGATGAAAACAAAGAGGTTGGAAATGTTCCTCAACACGGCTGGAGAACTATTCCTGGAGAAGACTTTTATTAACTTTAAAACTGGTTAGAATGATATAAACTCTCTTTGTGCTATAGACTGTATTTACTGGTGCGCATGTAGCATTACATCACTGTATGTTTTGTCTCATTTTCTTAACAAAATATGAAGACGTTAGGGGAGGCTCAAGACTTTTGAAAGTACTCTAGCAAATAATAAACAAATTAAAGCAAGTAATAAACAAATGAGGAAACAAATTACATGAACAATGCTTTTGCACTCTTGAGTTTCAGTTGCAAGGCAGCGGTCATAAGTAGCCCACTTCTGTCGTAGACCATACCAAGTTCCCTCCTCTCTGAAAACAAAAATCGCACCCACAAACAAGCACAGTTTTCCTGGAAAAGGAGGTAAAACAAGTGAGCACTCTATATTCTCATCGGTAGATGCCACCACTGCTATAATGTCTTCACTACTCTGTCAACTTCATGTTACCTTCTTGATATAAACCCCTAATATTCACAGTGACCCTTCCACATGAAACTAATGATCAAAACCTCTGTCATTACTTTCATTAATCTGGAGGGCAGATGCACCAATAAAGAACGAGAGGGAGGCTATTAGAAGCTGTTCAAGCACTGCATGATTGGTGCCCGGCTTTTTTTATGGGTTAGATATGAAATAGGTCACCACTCGTCGAAAATAACATTTTAAAATGGCTGGGCTGGAGATAATGTGTTTGTTTTCTGCCTTCCAGAGTTTATATCAGCTAGATTGCATCCTGGGTTTGATTCTATTCTTATTCCTGATGATATTGTGTTTTTATGAAAACAGGAGCATTACCAAGCCGAGCAATTGCTTCCTGTTTTTTTTTTCTGACAAATATGATACGGCTTTTTATGCGCGTTTCCTGATAGAGACAAAAAAGTCAGTATAGAAAATAGAAGATGTGGTTTGCTACTGGATATGGCAGAGGGATACGTTTCTCCTGTATTATATTTCTTTGCTTAAGCTTGTGGTTTAGTTATAAATTACTGTGTATTGGAACGAGAAATCAAAGTTCAAATCATTTAACTTGGATGTTGAATCGAATGCAAAACATGCCGAATTAAATCATTTTAAATTTGTAGAAATATCATATTTGTTCAGCAAATTAAGGCTGAATCCTCCTGTTCATGAAAACATCAAAGCAAACAGGTGACTTTGGATCTGGAAATCAAGAACAATTACATGATATAATTTAGATTTTTTTTTTATTAGAAATAACATGTATTCATCTTGTGCTCTGAAAACTGTACAAGTGAAAAAAATAAAAGGACATAGAAATGTAAAAGGGAAAAAAACATCAAGGTAGGAACTTGATCACCTGTACCATGTAAGACTGAAACAGTAGGAAGGTTAATGGCACATAGGGTGACAGACAGAGTTCCAAAACACAGGACAATACAAAGGACTTGCAATCCAGTAACTTGACATTCAGGGGGGGCATCAAGTAGAAAACCCAAGGTATTAACCTGAAACACTATAATCTATTATTCTTCATATATAATATAGTTATTTTCATCTCCCAGAATTAATGTTGGTCACAGGACCCAAAGCCATGTGCTTTCATCCATTATACCTTCATGGTGAAAGAGTCTTTGATAATTGCTAATATAGAGTCCTTGTACAGTGTTATCATAAATGTGTCTATATGCTCTATAAACATGGTAAAAAAATCTTTGAAAATAACAAAACCTGCCAAGGGTCTGACATCAGTCTCGCTTGAGCATCAAGCGTCCGTCGTCATATTGCACAGATATCTTTTGCTCTGTCTGCACAACATGAGAGTCTGTTTGCAGTCTCTACAAGCTGGCACTGTGGAAGTTCTGATGAAGTTCAGGGGTGGGCAAGAACAGCTTCTGCTAATGTGCCAAGGTGCCTCAAGGCCCACTACAAGGGTCTATGTTTTTTTTTTTTACTTCGCAAGGCTGTAGAAAGAGCTGAAGCAGCAGAGATGGACGTAACAGAAAAAAGTGATATGATCCAGTGGGGCCTTCAGCAAAAGACGAATCGTGTTTCATCCTCAACATGTCCACTGCAACACAGTCACTGGCGCCAGGCCTTTGGTACCTAGAATGCACCAGCGTTGCTCCAGACGCGGCTGTTGTGCCATGCAAGTGGGGCAGGTTGAATGTCTCTGTGAAGCCAAAACTCCAATTGCTCTCCTCTGCACTCTATTTAGGATGTTGATTTTGGGATTTATTTAGTGAGATGTTTAATAATGGACTTAAAAATCAAACTTCCCAGATGGTAACAACAAAGAAAACGATAAATGACTGATCTTAATAATAAAAAAAAAAAAAACTTAATCTCGAAAAGTTAAATCATATCATGACAACATATTTCTAACAATACTCATATTCATAACAAAACACATACCAATGCAAACTGCAACAATAATGTTCAGCTCTTATAGTCCTACACGAGCCTTGCTGAGCCCGGGAAAGCTATGCTGAGAGACTCTGAACAGAGTTCAATGGAAGAGTCCGTAATAAGCTCTGTAGAAGCAGCTCTAGACAAAGCGATAAAAAAAACGACAACCACAGCGCCAACATTTCGCAACATGCGTCCATCCACCGCAGGGTGAAAAATACCCCAGAGGCTGCTGGGAGGTCAATCGGCTCTTGTCTTTCTCTCCTGGTAAGTGAAGAGGTGCTGGAAGAGGCCCAAAGAGGCCAAGCCCAAGCAGCTGAGCGATTGGTGGGGCCTCCAGCCCTTTCCACGCTGAAGTTGAAGGAAAATCTGAAAAGGCACAGGCATGAAGACCACACCTCTCCTGGACCAGACGGAAGAGTAATGGGAGAAGGTCTCGGCGGAACAGCGAGAGCCTCTTTTTGCCCAGAGGAGAACCAAACCCAGTCAATCCAATCTCTTTCATCCTCTAGCGTTGACATCAGCTTTACTGCTTGAGAGCTACCAGTAAAGCTTGAAGGTTTATAGATACTACATGCTTACACCTTTCTTTCTTTCTTTCTTTCTTTCTTTCTTTCTTTCTTTCTTTCGCTCTCCATCCCCTTCTTTCTTTCTTTTCTTTCCTTAACTCTTTGGATGTATGCAGATTTTGGTTCTCATCATTAGCGCTCTCCTTTATACTCTATCCATCTTCCTCCACTTCCCTACAGATTCCGCCATCTTTCCCAAATGAAAAGGAGCCAGGGTACAAGGGTTTGGTAGCAAGGCCTTCACACTTCTGTCTGCAGATCAATGATGTCCTGGCCCACCAGAGGTATGGTGGTGCTGGCCTTCTCCCACTCCACTGTAGGGAGCTCCAGGGGCGATGCCTGCAGGGGCTCAAGGTCTTTCCGCACCCATGCAGGGGGGGACGTCTGCGACCGTGGCATACTTTCCCACGATCTATCTCCTGGAGCCTGCTGCTTGTCCTGATGTTGAAAAAGAGGCAGACGGAGGAAGAGTTAGACACCTGTCCCAAGCAGGACTGGGGCATTCATATAATTAACCCTGCATTTCTGTAACATCACCGTTTTGAAGAGATTTGTGTGAAACCAGTAAGAAACTTACGCTGTGGCTAGTTTTGTCGCTTCCTGCTGAGGACACGCTCCACCTCACCGACTGCAGAGCAGAAACAAAGGATAAAAAAATTAATCCAGGCTGACTTAAAAAAAAAAGATGGGTATCAAGCTTTTGTCTGAATTGCTATTTTCTGCTTCTTCTTTTAACCCTTCTAATTTTTCCTGTCTCTTTTGTTCTCTGTCTCTTTCTCTCTCTCTCTCTCTCTGCAGGAGCAATTTAAGATGAAAAAGAATGAAGATGGAATTAAAGATGTGAGTGAAATGCTGAATGGCTGAACTAAAGTCTGGTTTTGCTCTCAGCAACAATACGAATGCCAGGCTCTAGTGTGACAGAATTGGGTCTTCATAATAAACATACTTTCTGAAGCAGCCCGATCCTAAGAGCTTGTCTCTGTCAACATTCTGTCATCAAACGGCATTTGTTACTATTCTAAGTGCTTTTAATTGGATCCCGTTTTCTTTCGTATTGCTATTTTTGTCTCACCTTGCTGTCGGAAGCAGGCGACTCTCTGTCCTTCTCAGCATGATGCATTTTTCTGTTGAGGTCTTGGAACATGTTCTGATGACGCTTCCTGGTATGCATGATCTTCTGCATGAAAGAGAGAACAGAATATGTTCGATTTTATTAGAAACCACAAAAACAAAAGACATTTTTACATTCGTCAGCTAACATGGGTTACTGCTTAAGCCATTTTGTCCAATTTGCTATTCATATCTGAATTAATGTTGTGACTTAATAGTGCAATTTGATGTTTTATTCTAATGAACTCAGAAAAAGTTTCAACTTTTTTTGTCTTACCGAGGCATAAACGTTACACTTCGGTTAATAATTTGACTGATGGAAATTTAATGGACAAATTATGCCCTAATGCATTTCTAAATGTATCTCCAAAAGTTGCTGCTTTGCAGGTGCGTGATGAAAACGTAATTACCTCAAAGTCTAGCTCAGCATATCGAGATTTCTGCCTCTGCCGTGAGGAAATGGGGTTAGGGGAGGAAAAGAGAAAAGAAAGAATGAATATTAGGCCAGCTGTTTCATGATGTCAAACACTGTAGCACCAATCAGAGGCAAAACAGCCACATTCATGCTCAACCAAGTCAGAATATTACATATGCTACATATGTAAAGATGGCTGCTTACCCCCTCACTAACTTCCAGTGAGCTCATGGACAGCGTGGAGATGGTCTCACTCTTGGACATCATGGAGTTCATGGAGTCGAAGGTGTCTCCCAGGCTGCTGGTCACGTGGCTCTCGCTGGAGATGTTGTGCAGGTTCTGGATAGGCGAGTCACGCTCTTCAGAGTACGAAACACTAAGGCGGTCGGCGGGGAGAGTCCTGCTGGCATAAGCTGCCTGCGGCTCGGCAAAGCCTCCGCTCATGTGCATGAGGCGTGCCTGGGGCAGTTGCTCCACGCTGATGTTGTACTTGGTGGTGGAGGATGGCTCCTCTTTGGGCTTAGTGCGTAGGGTGGATGTGGTGTTGGGCATGAGAACGTAGCCGCCAGCGTCCACGACGCTGCCCTCTGTCTGGCTTCGTGCTAGGTCCACGTCCATCTGCTTGAATATGTCGCTGTCGCACACATACACGGGCTTTCCACAGGTGGGGTCGACACCACGGCCCTTCTCCCTCCGAAGGGTCAGCGTGTGGCTGGAGTACTCAGGCATGGCCTGCATATGGGCTTTAGCACTGGGGTTGGAGGGAAGGGTGTGAAAGTTGGGTCCCATGGGCAGGGGCATCTGAGGAGGGGGCATCTTTTCTTCTGAAGAGCTCTTCATGCCACCTGATAAAAGGAGCAGAAACCAACACTTTTGGTGAGATGTGTATCTAACATAGTTGCCACTTGAGTGGTCACAGATTTATAAGCTTTTTAAGAATGAGTCTGGTCAGATATGTTGGATTAGGGTGAAACTTCATCAAGCCACAGATCTCAGGAGATGGGTAGTGAGCATCTAATCTAAGAGTAAATGTATGAAAATTACACAAAAAAGGTATGATCTTACCTGGTCTGTTGGAGTCAGCATCCTTTTCGAAGTCGCCCTATGAGAGAAGGAATGAGGGAGGAGGAAAGATGAGTAAGAAATAATTAAAACCAACAGCTATTTGTGATTGCTTAGGGGATCATGTAAAATGCATGAAAATGCTAATGCAACTCGTAGTGATGGCCCAGAATGTGTGTATGTAGAAATGTGGGAGTGTGGCACTCACCAGGCGCTGTGTGTGGCCATTCTGTAGAGAGCTCCCGGAGTCCCCATTCCCATCGTCCTTACGGTCGACAACACGGCACTTCACAGCCTCCTGAACCTATGTCATGCAGATTGTGTATTAGAATACATTTTCTATGTGCTATTTTTTTTTTTACAAGGGTTACATGATTCCAGCTGGGAGTTGCATGTCTGCTTACCTCTCGGCGTAGGATGCAGTGAACCATGACAATGATGAAGCCCTCGAGTGAGTCGAAAACGGCAAAGAGGATCTGGAAGAGAGCTGAACGCCGGTCAGTGATGGCCAGAACCGCTGACATCCATGTCAGGGCCAGAAGGGGGAGCACTACACATGAACTCCACAGAGACGCCCTGCAGGACAAGGTGGGAACAGCATCCACGTTAACCAATTGCAACAGGTATATGATAGTGTGTTTTCTGTGGACTTTATGAGGTGATGATAAAGTGCACAAATGTAGATACTCAATGGACAAATTCCATTCCTTATCCAACTATAGCCAAAAAGAGAGCTCTTACCCTGCTCTCTCCTTCAGCTTCACATCTGTGATCCCATCTTTGGACACCAGCTTGTTAAAGACCAGGATACCAATCACCATGTTTACCTGGAACACACACAAGCATACAGTGAGATCAATCAAGGCACATAAGTGTATCATTTTCACTTTGCACATGATTGTCATCTGTGTACGTGATCGATGTATTTACCAGGACAACAGCAGCTGCAGGGCCAACAAACGAGTAGAGGAGCCCTCCTTCAAGAGACAGCCAGCAGCTACAGGGGAGAAAGGATTAGATCAGACACTTGAGGACAAAGAGACAGGACAGAGAGCGAGAGCGAGAGAGAGAGAGAGAGACAGAGATTGAGAGAAAGACAGTACTCACTAGTTGACAGTGCCATATCCCTTGGCCTTGGTGAATCCGACAGAAACAGCCACCACCAAGGCAGGCAGCCCCCAACCCAGGCACAGGAAACGTTTGCGGATGATCCGGTTCCGCAGACGGCCCGTCACGGCCATGTAGGACTGCCATGCCTCTGTCAGAACCCAGCAGAAGGAGGACAGAAAGAAGAAATGCAGGAAGGCTGCCACCAGGGTGCACATCACCTAAGAAACAAAGGGCAGAGGAAGAGGAGGGTTAGTGTGCTAATGGAATAAATGGAAGGCAATTTAGTATCATCATGGAATGAATGAGTTATGATGTTTAGTCATGTTAGCGAGCAGCTGAAGTGTGGGCCCATAGAGTTTTATAGAAAATAAACAGGTATATTACATTTCAGGACTGCAATCATGTCGTACCTTGTTGCGAGCCTGCGTTTGACCAATCAGAATGAGCGCATTTGAGCAGATGATTGACAGGCAGAAGTTGATGAGGATGACCGAGCGCTCTGAGCGAATGTACCTGAAGGAAAGAAACCAATCAATGGATCAGTTAGGGACTATTTACCATTCATTTCTATCTCTCTGTATATTCATAATAATGTTAATGTTATTACTATTAGTACTCAGAATATGTTTATTATACCGGAATATAAAGAATGTGTGTGTGAATCCTTACTTCCAAACAGAGACATAGATGATAATGAGCAGAAGCAGAGTGAGGGATGACACTCCGCATCCCACGATCATTGTAACCGATGGCAACAGGTTCTTATCCATGTTCTAGAGAGGAGACATGGGATGTGCCTTTTTAGTTATCATTCGCAAAGATACATACACATGTTCACACACATACACACACACACACACACACACACACACACACACACACACACACACACTGTTGTCCCTCCAGGCAGTATGAATGGCATAAGTAGGGCAGTGCTGAGGGAAGGAGAAATGAAGGTGAGTGAATGAGACAAAGGGAGCGAGAGGGTGTGTATTTCTTATACTGGCCAGGTGGGATATTCTCACCTCTGCATTAATCAGTGTTTTAGTGCGGCGGAAGCTTAATGCACCCTTTGTGCCAACAGGCACCACACACACCACACTGTCTGAGAGAGTTTGTGAATCACTTGTAAAACCCTGAATGGCCAACACAAGTTTTCTGGCCCACCCAGCCCTTAGTCATCAACTCACTGAAATATTGATATATAATGGGATATTGGTGTGATAGCTTTTGATGCTACAATTCTGTGAGCATTTATGTTCTCAATCTATATGTGCTCTATATGTGTACAGTACTGCACTGCGTGTTTGTACGATCTGTGCTGTCTGTCTATATTGTAAAATAATGTATACGTGTACTGTTCATTGTTTAGTGCACTCTATGCACTGTGCAATACTGTACTATGTATGCCGTCCAATACTGACAGTGTGTACCTCACCGTGAGCACCAGTGGGATGGAGAGAAAGCTTTGCGATATGCTGTTGGGAATGTGAATAAAACTGATTGAATTGAAACTACACTGGTAGAAAGTGCAGTCTGCACTGCTTTTATCTTGCAGAAAAAAATAAAAATAAATAGAAAAGACGAACTCGACTCATGTGACCCAAATAGATGTCTGACTGGCTTTGCCCTTGAAAGATGGAATGTTTGTCTCTTTCTCTCTCTAATAAAAAACCCACATGGAAAGCAGGACAAGGAGGCCGAGGAGAATAGCGTGCGGAACAAAACTGATTGTCCTGTTGCAATGACTGCGGTGACGTGGACCAGTCGAGGCGCATTTATGAGACTAAGGATAGAGAGAAAGCTTGCTCATGCCTTAGTGAAGGCTCGTATGTGTCCAAGGAAACGGACCGCATCCAATAAAATCTAAAAACAATTCTCGCACTGCTGCATCTGCTCTGCGCTTGCTCTCTCTTTTCTCCTTTCTTTCTCTGTTTTCCCTCTCTAGTAATTATTCAGCTTGGAGGCAAGAAGTAGTTAAAATGTCTCCTGTGTGAAAATGGGGGGCTTTGCTTAATCTCTGATTGGTTCCCAGTTAGGCATCAGCTGTGGGATGAATTTTAGCTGCAATCACCCAATATGTGTGTGTGTGTGTGTGTGTGTGTGTGTGTGTGTGTGTGTGTGTGTGTGTGTGTGTGTGTGTGCTTAATAATATTATGGGCAAATATGGGCTGATCCTATTTAAAGGCATGGTGCAGTATAAGGACACAAAGAGGGGAAGAATAAAATGGTAGATGGGCTGTATTTGCCCCTTTTATTCAACAACAGGTCCTATAGACCAACACACACACATACAAACACACACACACACACACACACACACAAACACACACACACACACACACATGCACACATACAAACGGATACACAAATACATATGCCACAATTAGGCTACATCAATGTACACATTAGTAGTATTTTAAGGAAGGGGAGGGGTTGTTTTTCTTTCCCATCTCTCCATTTTCTATATGGAGACTCACACACTCACTCACTCAGTGCTGCGGATGCGGTTGCCAAGGCAACTGGAGAACAAAATGGTAGAGAGGCAGAGGCAAAGCCTCTAATCACATATAGACCAGCAAATATGCACCAGCGAAACATGCAAAAGCAGCAGCTAGGCTGCGGGTCTTTTTTCTTTAAGGCCAAAATAGCATTTTTGTTTTTTTTTTTTTTTTTTTTGTGCAGTCTGATATTCAAGACCCACCGTACGGTCCAATGCGTCCTCATTAACCAGGTAAATTAGTAAATGACACTTAAATGTCGCACATGAAGTCATGCATCAAAATGCCAGTATTGACCACATTTTCTCCAAAAGCATCCTTTTAATCAATAATCTATAATTAAAAATCGATTCTTCTTTCATTGCATTAGTAGACAGAATCCATGCTAATGCATCGTCTGACACAGAGACATAAAACCGGCTGCTGCAATTACAGTCAATTAATGCTGCTAATGAAGCCACACCGCTTCATTCACTCACCCTCGGTGTCCTGCACCACTTTAATGGACAATAAGCCATGCTCATCACCTGCCACTGAACATGCATGCACAAACACACACAGACACACACACGCACTCTTATTTATGCAAACTGGACTCACCGAATCGGGGTTCGGCCGTGCTAAGATGGCGAAGGTGGAGAGAGAGTCACATACACATTTGGTTCTGGAGTCGAGCGCGAGCGCTCTGCAGCCGCGCGCCGACCACGAGCCCAGCAGAGAGGCACTGAGGGGAGGGAGAAGGAGAGAGAGAGAGGGAGAGAGAGGGAGAGAGAGGGAGAGAGAGAGAGAGGGAGAGAGAGAGGAGAATATATCTCAGTAAAAAACAATGGACCTTCTTCCAACCCTTGGGATTCGAGCATTTAGGTTAGGCTCAATGTGTGTCAGTGGCAAAAAGGAGAAAAAAAGGAAGAGCAGTTAAACACATCAGCACTGCTCTTTGTAGACAGACCTCATTTGTATTTATCTCAGTCTGGTCTTTGCTTTTCATTTTGGAGCTTTGATACAGGCTCACCGTGGACTACATGGATGCATCAATTAATGGCAATGGTTAGAGCCTTCCAATGGTCTTTTTGTGGGCCCATTTTGGGGGCCCTAAATGATATACTACAACTTGGTTGCACCATCTCTTCCCTTATTACATTTATATTTATGCATGTAAGAAAATAATGTAAGTAATAATGTAAGAAAATGTTGTAATATTAAATATATTTTACAAAACATACTCAGGGCCCCTGGTGACTTAGGCTATAAGCTACTTTTCACATCCTGGAAACTGTAAATCCAGATCCAGGTCCAGATATAGGTCATAGGTTCTAGATTCAAATATGATCATTTGCATGCTGTTCTACCAGCAGGTTTAAATCCCTCTCTTTCCCTCCCTCTCTGAGAAATGATGAGGCTGCTGTGGCACAGTTGGCAGCAGAGACGGTTTGTGGTGGGGGGGCAAAGTGGATGTCAGGTCACATGACCTGGACTAGAAAAAGACAGAACCCATGGAACTGGACAAGGTTCCGATAGGGAGCGGAAAAAAGAAAGAACTGTGCTGGTGATAGATGAGTGGCTGCACTGATGTCCAAACACATCCCTTTTGTCTGCCCTTTTAACATTTGGCTCTGCCTTCTTCGACCTGGCCATGGATAACTCTCCTTCATCCAGTTTCAATCAGTGTGTGTGTTCTCCGGAGGATGAAAGTGTTACGGTGTTTTTTACCAACTTAGAGTTCAAGTGTGTGAATCTATCTAAATGCAAATGGCCACCTGAATACTTGGGCACCTATCAGTGTGTGTGTGTGTGTATGTGTGTGTGCATGTGTGTGTGTGTGTGTGTGTGTGTGTGTGTGTGTGTTGGCATGGAACAGCTCCCCCTGGCACTCAAATGTGCAAATATCTACACATCACCCAGAGGAGGTTGCATAATTTTCTCCTGCTTGTTCAAACAAATGATGGAAAAGGTGCATGAAGATGACTTGGACATCGCCATGGTGACACATGGCACTGGGGGCAGCAGGGTATGAGTGGCCTTTTCTGCTGTGAAAGTATCAGGGCCAACTGGCTTGCTAACTTTGGAGCAGAAGCACAGTCACCCATAGGCACAATGTTCACTCATGTGCACTCTCACTCACACCCACCAACACACACACTCTCACACACTCTTAGCAGAAGAGGTACAGAATTAACACTTACGTTTCACTTTCATCCCAAGCAATGCATGTCTCATTGATGGTGCCCTACAGGGAGAAGCATGAGTGTGAGTGTCACAGCATATAATTATAATATTCATTTAAACCCTTCTGAAAGCTGTAGTTCTGGAGTGTTTGTTAACGTTTACTATACTTGTTGTACCTCTTTAACAGTTCTAGAGCCTTCAGCAAGTGCTTGAAAGTTCTGCTATATGAATTACTCACATTCTGCAGGTGAGGGAAGTCAATCTCCACAGGTGCAGACAGGAAACCAGGGTTGGGCTTCACAGTTACGGTAACAATCTTAGAGTTCACCAACGTGCTGTTGCTAGAGGGAGAAAGAAAATTCACATTGATTCTGTTGCCATAAATGATGAAAGATATTTGTGTGATTCACAATAAAGCTTCACAAAAGTCTGAGTGATGCAAACAATGACAAAATGAGGACTTTTGGAGTCTGAAAAGCTTTTAAAGGATTTTCTTAATGTCAAGGCTGCTCCAATTTAAAGGTTCTTTAGCAACATTTTTAGGTCCTTTTAAATCTTTCTCTAGATTTCCTTGGACAGTCCATTTTTGTGCTCTAGCCTGACCCACATAGAGAAACTTGTTGACCTTCTTGGGGTCTTTGAGGACCTGTTTCATTGTGAACCATTTACTAAATGATAGACTGGACAACCAAACGTAGTTCTGCTAAGACATCATACTCAGGATTCTTATCAGCTTTATTTTTAAGAGTGAGATAATTCTCTGTACTAGTATGAAGGACAAGTCAGGACAATGTGGAGGACAGTGCAAGGGCAATATATCTATATACCTCTGCAGGGACAGAATAGGGCCCAGGTTTCTGTAGAGGACAATTCCTGTCACGAAGCCTGTGCTGTCTTCAGCGCCTGGGAGCGAATTAAAGAAGAAGAAATTAACATAAGTACAAATGTAATATGTTGAAATATACTGTGTACAATAAGTGTGTGTGTGTGTGTGTGTGTGTGCGTGGTGTGTATGTCCATGTACCTGGAACATCCAAACTCAAGGCTTTGCGGGACACTACAATTTTCTCTTCGGAATTGCGCACCCACTCCATCATTCCTCTCCAGCCCTTCATTGGAAACGTGACATCTGAACTCATGGTTTTGGGGCGCTTCTGGATGCTCAGCTCTGATGGGGTAACAGGAAGGCAAACGTGAGACATAGAAACAAACAGACTGATAAAAAAAAGCATAGCAGGGAGCTACTCGGGCACCCCTGTTGGAAGTTGAGCCCTGCAGACTCACCAAGGTTGTCTGTCACTTCATAAATATCTTGGAAATCTCTCATCTGCTTGCCGATCATGTCAATGAAGTCTTCGATCAGACTGAAGAACTCCTTGATGCTTCCACCCATCTGAAAGAGTGAGATAATCGATTTGAACGCATTTACACACAGGACGCCAAAAGCAACAAGACAATTCCAAGAGCCCCGTGCTTCCTTGGTCCCATATTTGGTGTAGCGGCTGATTCACTTGTACGTGTCGAGTGCATGTGTGAGGGAATTCGTACGTCTCTCTGACGCAGACATGCGTGTGTGTGTGGGAGTGAGGTGTTTGCAACTGTGCCCTTCATTTTTCTCTGCCTATACAACTCCTGTTCAGTCATAGGGTGCCATGACAACACACAGATTGCTGTGTAGGCGGAGTGACTATCACTTTTACTGGTTGCTGCATAAATTTAGGAACGCTGAAGTTTGAGATCAGTCAAAAGCAAGAACGTTCTTCTGCATTCTATAAAATCCCAATGCTAATGGGAAATGGGGTCAGAGATCATGAAAAGCTTGGAGTTCCATGATGTTTGCTTCAATCTGGTTTTTCCAGATGAATTGAGTTTTAAATTCTCTTATATTCTTACACCATGGGATACACTTAACAGTGATCACACTCTTTACTCAAAGATTCCCTGCATCAAAGAACTTCAAGACCCACTTCATGATGGTATGACCCCTAATGCACGAGAGTCCTCCTGCCCATGCTCCTTGAGTGAGAGAATTCATTTTTAAGAGGGCTTTTTTATTTTCAGACAGGCAAATTCTAAGTGGGCTTTGTGAATCAGTTTCATATGAGAGCTCTATGGGAGGATAATGAATCATCCTGTGTTTAGGTATAACTCATGCAGAAAGGCTTCTTAATGTTGACTAATGGTGCTCAGTGCCAGAGCGGGATAGCTGTGATCTCATGTGCTGCACCTTTCCTCGCCTACACCGCAGGACTATTGCGCCTCCCTCTCTAATGAGTCAGTTTCTATATTCACTAGCCATGTATCTAGGGGGAAATGGGCTCCGGGCGATAATGAGCTTGTCGAAAATGTTAAGGGAGACACACACACTCACCAGCTGTGTCTCTTCCCATTTGCCATGGTGTTCCTCCTTCAGTAAATTGCTGATTGTCTGGGCATAGTTCTAATTGGAAAGGGAAACAGCAATTCTCAGTTGTAATGTTAAGGAACCTAATAGCCTTGAATTCAGCATTGCTGATGATTGAATGCATGCTGTTAGTGCAACACTAAACTAAAGTTAAGAGAAGGTCCCACATCTTTGCCTCACTGTTTTATAAGCGAATATGTCGAGGGTTTACCTCTACATCAGCATTGCTGAGGCTGTAGCCAGATGCCCTGAAGATTTCCGTGGTGTTCTTCAGAACTTCCATGACAGCTAGGAGATCACCACTATATTTTGTGCCTTCAACAGAGGTCATTCTAAGTCTGGACAGCATATCAGACACACCATCCACTAGCAAGCCTTTCTGTGACTTAGAGATGTGTTCACGAGCCTATGGGCAGAACATAAGAATGATTAGACATGGTCAGGACCTTTGAATTGACCTTTATCTGCATGACCCTACAACATATCCACGAATACATAAAGTATTAACAATGCTTGCAAACTAATCATACCAGTGCCTGGATGTCCAGGTAATCCTTAGAGATGCATTTGATATAGGTAGGGCTCTCCCAGAAGGCCAAACCCACAGCATCCAGGGTGCAACGGCGAATGATCATGCCTGCAGGAGAGCAAATCAAAGGGTTTGCATTTTCAAGCTGGACAACTGGAAGGATAATGTAGGCCAGTGGAAAAGTTTACAAGTTCCACTAAAATCAGGCTATTCTGGATCAGCTTGTACTGACCCACAAACAAAACTCACAGGAACAGTGCGCCTCACATCCACTGCCTTGGTTATGAATCAAATGTCCATGATCATGTGAGGAGTGTTCATTGCTGTCAAAATCAATGTTTTTTCTCTACCTGTAGCATCAGAGGGGCAGGGAATAGCTGCGGTGTCACCAGCTGGAGTTCTCTTCCACACCACACTGCCATAGCTTTCCTCAACACAGATCTCATGGGGTTCTGCAGGGTACAGTATTCGGCTCAGTATAGTTTTTACAGGATGTCATAATAAACTGGACCACTTCTTTAAATTATAAACTACAGTTTGGTTTATTCTTTGTTTCTCTTACCAGGGCATCTCTTTTCATTGCAGCGTCTAAGTTCGGCTTTGTCTCCGACACAAGGCTCTCCGCCAAAGAATGGCCCTTCACACACTCTTTGCCTTTGTTGGTTGCCTCCACCACATGTCTTACTGCAGCTGCCCCAAGAGCTCCAGGAGAGCCATCTCCCGTCCACTAGAGGGCGATGACAAATAAGTTAGAGCAGCTCAACCAAGTATTATGAATGTTGATTAACTTGTATGTTAATACTGCTCCACATTTACAGAGAAAGCTGAAACATTTTAGACTAGAGCTTTGATGTGCTGAGTAGCTTTGCAGGGAAAGATCATACCTGGGCAGTCTCTAAGGAAGCAGTTGTTAATCTCACGCCAATCTCCCCTGCATTCTGAGCCTCCATATGATGGGCCGTTACACTCTCGTGTACGCTGCCTCGTCCCATTGGAGCAAGACGCAGAGCAAGCACTCCAAGCGGACCATTCATTCCAGGAGCCATCAACTGCAAAATGAAAAGAAGTACAATTAGATTTGCAATCTTTTGAGGTTGATGGTTCTTTAAGAAGATGTGATTCTTAAAGCATTTCTCTCAGTCTGAAGAGATGTGTTTCACTCTTAAGGAGAGTCTCAAAGGGGGTCAAAAGCTGCATTTATACTAATGAGGACTCTCAGGTGTGCAAATGTGTGTGTGTGTTATAAACCAAGCAGGCTGACAAATGGCATACACACAAGGTTAATTAGGAGCCGCAAAAGAACATAAATTGTTCCCAGAGCACCACCTCCTTCGTGGGACTCTTCAGTGCAGGGGCCCATGAGAAACCCTTATTTTCCCACCGCAAATTACTGCTTTTTGGGACACTTAGCACTTCACTCTCTAGGACTCTTCCATCTACTCTTTTGTGTTGGAAAAACACAAGTAACAGCCAGACCATTCAACCACTGCTGCAAGGGTCTTCAGGAGGCACTTAAATAGTACTGTACTAAAAGATTTCATGCTCAAGAAGGTGCTTATCAAAAGTAATGCTCTGCAATTAGGTGTTGCACAACGTACAAAGAGAGTGTGGTCTATGGGGCCATCTGGTGTTCAAACTTAGTATTACACTTAGTAGACAGGATGGAAAAATCTGTTGCTGGAAAACTAGAACGCAAGATTTAGAAACATGCCACATTTTCACATTTACATGCAATTTCTTTATACTTTAAACTCTTTTTGCCCTGATTTGTCTGTGTTTTTCTTTATGTGTTATTTGGTGGATTATTACTCAGGGGATACTGACCAGGACATACAGCAATGTTGCAAAACTTGGTCTGTTTGCTAGGGCCTCTGCATGGTTCTCCTCCATTATTGGGTGGCTTGCAAACACGGACCCGGTCACGGTAGCCACGTCCACAGGTGGACGAACACAAACTCCAGGGTGCCCACTCATCCCAGGCTCCATTTACTATAGAGGCCAAAAAAAAAAAGAGGGAGAAGCAATATAAATTTGTGTTAACAACATAAAAAGACAGTGTTACAGGTTGATAAGTTTGTCTATCCATGTGTGTATACCTGGGCAGACAATAGAGTTGTTGCAGGGCCTGTTCTCTCTCAAGGGGCCAGTACACAGTGTGCTAAGTGCAGAGGTCATGCAGTTACGAGTCCTGCTCTGCCAGCCCTCGCCACAGCTTACAGAACACGTGCTCCATGAAGACCACTGATCTTGACTTGCATCTGCAGCACAGAAGGAGATGCAAGAGTCAGTCATATTAAGTTAGTTTGTTGGCAAAATCTTAGTTGTAGCAGTATCTCTGTTTTTGTAAGTTTTTATAAGTCTTTTTTTATAAGTTTTGTAAGTTTTTATAAGTCTTACCTGGTTGAGGAGCCTGCAGAAGGCTGCTCTCCTCTCCATTGTCCCGCCTCTGGCCAATGATGGAACGTAGAGCCTGGCTGCGCTGGCGTACTTTACCTGCGCAGGTAACATCAGGATCTGTTAACTATCACTCCTACACCTACATTTCCAATTCACTCCTGTTAGCAAAACGTTGAGAGCTGCACTTACCAATACAGGGCTGGGGGTTACAGGCCCGTCCTTCTTCCACCACACCTTCACAGATGCCGTCCTCGGGTTGGCATGCCCTGCTACGGACCTGGATTCCTCCACCGCACTCGTTGCTGCACTCGGACCAGCGACCCCAGCCAGACCAGCCCTCTGCAGGTGAACATCAAGATTGCCAAATAAGTATCAGAGTTTCCAAAACAAAAGATGTAACCTGAGAGGTTACATAAAGATTACACTTTTTCAATAGAAAAGAAGTGACTTTATGGGCTACCCAGGTTACCACCTGGTGGAGAGCATTGCAAAGTGCCCCAGCCACAGAATGCTCACAGCGGGGTCTACAGGGGCTTCAGCTCTTTCAGCAATTTATATGGCATTCGACTACCAAACTTGTGGGAAAAAGTCATGTCTTAAGAGGAGTACAGTTCAGAATCAATAAATCTGAATAACACTGTCAATACAGCAGGGTGGTGCGAAAACTTGAGAACATTTAAGGAAAAACAAATGTTCTTTAAATGTTTGGTACTGAAAAGGGGCTTTGAATGCAAAATGCCAGCGCACTGCATGATAAAACATCTTGAAAAGAGATTTTGGTGCCCGTGGTGCTGTGTGTGTGTGGTTTCAGTGCAGATGGGCAGGTAACTATGGCAACCACAAGTGCGGCGCATCGATTGCATGCTCTCCCCGGCTGTGGAGGCATTGTGTGAGTCTGGCAGTAGAATATTGCCTCCCGCCTCGCCTCGCTAACGTCTCAATCTCACCGGGTACACACACTCGCTTCTGCCTGGCGGCAAGGCTAAGTGAGCGGCAGCCCTCGCCGCCACTTCAATGGCAGGTTTTCTGAAGCCCAATTGAGAGGAAGGGAGGGTTGAAACTGCATCTTTATCTCACTGGCTGGAACTAAACCAGTTGTTTATGGCTCAGGAGCACAGCAGAAGATGTTTTGCGACCCAGATTTCTGGCTCTTGACATGGACAGGTGGGTTGCAGAAAGTGGGATGTTCAGGAGAAAAGTGACAAATAGCACATTCACCAAATCAATTTAATGCAGACTTAAACAGTGGCTATCAAGTTTCACTCCAACCCTGCAAGACAAAAAGTACCTCATCTATCTATCAACTACTGATGGTGTTGCTTATTAAGGCTAGAATTAGGCAAAAACCACTGGGCCAATCATATACACTAAAAACAACTTACTCATGATTTCTGCATCCCTGTTGCTGTCTCTGATGGTTTGTATGCACTTATCCTGGTAGACACCGCCCCTGTAGCAGCCACCTGGCCTCCTCTTGGGTGGTTCCCAGCACTGACAAGGAGTCACCATAATACCGCAGGGATTGCCATGGGTGCTTGTTGCCAGGCAGTCTTCCAGCCACTTGCAGAGCATCTCACAAGCAGGCACACTTGGGTTCCTCTTGCCAACAACCAGGAACTCAGCATTGAACTGTCTGCCTTCATCATCTGCACTTTCCTCTTCCTCCAGAATCTCTGAGCCAGTATGGGGAATGACTTTCCTAACCTGCAGGAACTGCTTGCTGGACTCAAGATAGGCAACAGAGGAGGAAGCGTCACACAACCGGACCACCTCGTCAAAGCTCTCCATGCCCAGGTAGGTGCGTGAGGTCTCCAAGAAGGAGTCAAACTGGAAGGTCTTGATCTGGCGTGGGATGCAGGATTCAGTGGGCTTGGTGATCTTCATGTAGACAGTGTAGCGGCGGGGATCTGGGTTCTGAAGGGTCCAGGAGCAGGGAGACGAAGGAAGGGCCGTTTTGGAGGAGAACAATCCGAAGAAGCGACTCTGCTCCAGGGTTGCACAAGTGGCTGAGGCAGGTCCGGAGGGCGTTGCATGGGTCAGGCCAAGAAAGGTGCATGCACACAGGGCCAGGAAGAGGCCAGCAAATGAGAGCGATCTCCACTCCATCTTCTCACTTTAGAGGATGGATGGATGTATGGGACTTGATCTCTTCTTCTCTCTTGATTGTTGAGGGATTTTCTGGCTTAAAGTTTTATGTTGCTGGTTTGTTGTTTCTTGGTTCAGGTCTTTGTTTTTTGTGTGCTAAACTGACTTGGATGGAGGGTTGAAGACTTCACTAAACCAGTTGGGCCATGTCTGTCTGTAGCAGATCTGCACAACACAACAGAGACAAAAACAAAAACACATGACACGGAGAGTTATATAGATGACTGCAACCAAACACGGTCATTCAAAACAAGCAGACTTCTTTAAAAGAGGAGATCTGTGTGAGACTGGGAACTGTGCAGTCGCGTTGCATCTGAAATTGCAGTAATTGTATCACCTGCCTGAGGAGCTCACAGGCCCTTGATTAGAATTATTCTGTTTGTGCAGACATTTTTCTAAACGTGGAGGTATTCAAATCGCCACAGCTAAAACACAGAGCAATTACACTCAAATAATAATTGCAGTGTGCTTCGCTGCACACATTCTCAGTTCCATTCCTAGGTTTTGCTCGCATCTCTGCCCACGCATTAACACGTGGCCAGGCTGGTTGCGTCAACATGACGTCTGTTAAGATTCCACAAACGCCCACAAGAGGCTGGTGTCGCCTGGAGTCCGATTTCGGTCCTCGCAGTATTGAGAAACCCAGCAGGAAATCTCGCTTTCTGTTCATTTGGAGAAAGAAAAAAAATGTTGACAACAAGGCAGACAAACTCATGCTTGCAGTTTGCAACAGCAAGAAGTTGCAGGGGCGGATTGTTAGCAGTCATAGAAGGACCAGCAGACTCGTGTCTGGCTGAGATGAACAGCATTTTGTGGTTCAGAACTTTGGTCGTTAAAGCACAAGTCTTGACAATGTTATGCAAAGCAGAATGGGCGAGGGTTTCTGGCACATTCTTGGTCTCACCTTGCAGGGACATGTATTACCAGGGCTGTTGTCATAGAGACTGGCATTCAAGCAACGAAACAGAGCCTTGTTGCATACGGTTTCTTCTAAAGGTCAGCTGTCTTCTTGCCTCCTTTTTCCATGCTTTTAGAGCTAAGCCAGGGAGGAATGCAAGAGAGGAGGGGGGATTCACAGAGCTTCTCTCAGTGGCCGGAAGTTTTCTTACACGCTCTCTCTCTCATTTGCCAGCATGCAAATTGGAAAGCAGATGAAGGGGTACATTCAAGTCCAGCTGAGCAAAAAGAGGGAGATGGAGGGATGGCTGGGAGAGAAAGAGAGGATGTGAAAGCAGCTGTGATCCCTTCTTCTTGCTGTGTTGTCCAGGAATGCAACTGGTCTTCTCAGATCGAACTTTGATGATTGCTATAACGATAGAGGGGTCAGAAGAATAGCTTCATCTTCATCATTATTCCTTTGCAACAGAGAACATTGTTGCTCTCATCATGCTAGCTAACTTACAGGACTTTTGGAGACTTTTTTCCTTTTTTTCTTTCATTTTGCAACTAACTGCATTATGCAGTCAGAGTTATAAGGTGACTTGTTCCTCTCGTCTGTGTCATCTGAAAGCTCCATCACTCTAATGGGCTTGTCTCCCACCTCTACCCCAGTCCTCACTCTCTAGCTATTCTCACACACCGGAAGCCATTAAAAGCAAAATGAGTGCCCTAAAAGTGCCCCCCCCCCCCCCCCCCCCTTTCCCCTCTCAGTCTCCTTTCTTTCACTCTCTCTCTCTCTCTCTCTCTCTCTCTCTCTCTCTCTCTCTTTGCCTCTAGCTCTCCTTTTCCTGAAAGGCAGTAGCTATGGAAGCAGCTGATGATTAATTTTTTTGGAGAGTTGAAGTGGAGAGAAAGAGAGAGAGAGAGAGAGAGAGAAAGAGAGAGAGAGAGAGAAGTAGGATGAGTGAGAGGAACGGACAGGGAGAAAGAGGTAGAGATAGAAGCCAGGCAGCAGACACTGGGAGGTAATTTATGCAAATTTGCTCCTGCTTTCGAGTGCCACTTGTGTTGCTTGGGCTCGAGTATTTACTTCGGCTGTGTCTGGACTCTATCAGCACCACCTGAACTCCATATCCAGAGGCTAATTAACAACTTCCTAATGTCTAATTGGGAGTGCTAAGCCTCTCCCTAACTTTTCATGAACATTTACCCTGAACTGCTGCTTTGCTGAATATATTTACATTTCCTGATCAATCTAACATCTTCTAACATATCTAAACATACCCCAACATTTCTCTATCATCTGCCTCACATCTGCCCAATCTCCCTACCATCGCTTAACATCTACCTAACATTTCCCTGACATCTACTGAACTCGTCCCCAACATCATATGTCTTTCAGCGGCAGCCACACTGATCTAGATCCAGTTTGTGACTCTGTGCAGCTGCAGCATTGTGTCGGGCGTGGGGGACTGCGAAGCCGTCGACTCTGGTCTGACTCACATGGTGAATGAGAGAAAGCGATTTAAAAGTTGCCATGGAAACTGTGCAACTCTCCGCCGTGTGCATGGCAAGTGCTACATTTTAAAAACCGCGGTCATACTTTCAGTGTCAGATTGGTGAGTTAAAGCAGTCACAAATTTCAGGAATTAATTATAAAGCTCATCTCATGGCAACTATTATTTTATGACTAGGTTTCATTGCTCAGTGATGAATCACGCCAGCCCTAATCAGGTCTTGCTCAAGCCCCGTGAGTCAGAGAGCCATTGCTGATGCGCCTGTGTGGAGGACAGCAAACAGCCTGAACGCAGCAGCATGGTTAACACTATCTGAACAGACACTCTGAGAGAGAGAGCCGCTTGCTTTGAGGCAGCGGTGCTGTTGTTCAGCACTTTTCTTGCATGTTTTTTTGTGCTGACGGAGTTGGCTCCCTCTTTCCCTCGGCTGTTTATCGCCACCGGTGTCAGAAAAATGGCACAGACGCGATGCCTTTGGACAACTGTGCCATGTGACTGCCCACACACGTGTGGGAGCAGGCATTTAAACACACACACAAGCACATAAACAAGCATGCAAACCTGCTGATTGTTTTTCACATCAATAGACATGAGCAGCATCTTTCATTCCAGGACAATGATACAGTACCTGGCTGATCAGTATTGTTAAGGTGTGTGTGTTGTTCTGAATGAAGAGATGTAAGAGCAACACTTCACCCACCAAAGACACACATGCATTCAAATTTGCACACTGTCATCTGAACAAGGACATACACAAAAATAAAAAAAAGTGTGTGAGAGGGGTCTCATGTAACTGGTGCATGTGTGTGTGCATGCGTGCATGTGTGTGTGTGTAGGCTATGTGTGTATGGGATCTCCTTAAAAACATCTAAAGTAGGAAATCAGAATGAGATATTTTCACTTTTGTTCTTTTTTCAGGAATGAAAAAATTGAAGAAAACTCCACAAAGAAAGAAAGAAAGAATGAAAGAAATAAAAATGTTCTAAAACCGTTGTCATGCAGTATGTTTGTTAAATCGTCAAAGCCCCAAAGATACCGTTCAGGCTTTGAGAGGAGAGACTAAGCCGCGGGGAAACCAAAGTTTAGCTGCACGTTTTTTTATGCCGTTTCTTTCCTGAACT